>PVJA010003750.1:62093-92281 GCA_004027025.1 Myocastor coypus | reverse complement strand
TGGGAAATCCCAGGTGGGTTGGCCTACAACTGAAGCATGGGGGCCCCCTGAACCCAGATTTTCCCCTACGCCTGGCAGCACCATACCATTCAGAACCAATTGCTCACAATTTGAAAGAACTTTTTTTCTTTTTTATCTAATTGAGAAAAACTAGAAGGTTTAAACTACATCTGTTATATCTTTGCTCCTCCTTGTCCCATTTGGGACTTGATTGTAAAGCAGTACTCTATGCTAAGTCCTATTCGGTGATATTAGAAAGTAAAGTAAACACAGGAACCAAAAGAAACAACAAACATTTTTATATATACCTATAGACATCTATAGACATCTATGGGTTTTGATACTTCATCTGTCCCAGTTTTAATTCAGTCTAACTTTTTCCCTTTTGGCTTTTTAAAACTGATTTTTCTCTGTAAGCTCACTTTCAATATACGTTTTAGGGTCCTGCCACTCAGCAATCCTTCCATCTCAGCCTCCCAAGGACTATTTATAGGCATACCACACCATGAAAATTTTCTATACTCTTTAAGTTCCTTTGTTTTAAATTTTGTTGTTTTGTGAGTATGTTTTCCTGCTCTTTTTTAAATTGGTTATACAGATTAATGAATTTCATTTTGGAAAATTCATACAAGCATATAGAATACTTTGATCATTTTCAACGCCAATCACCTTGCTTCTTCCCTTAGTCCCTCCCAATTTTGTGTTTTCTAGCATTCAACGTATGTATTTTACCCATACAAATCCACCTACCACCCTTACACTATTCTCTTTCCTCCTAGACCCTCAGAGGTGTTTCGTTGCATTTTTAATGCTGTGAATTTCTTTGAGGGACTGCTTCAGCTGTATTTCATAACTTCTAGATATGTAGGAAAAAACTGTACTTTAGCACCATATTCTTATTGCAGCCTGACAAATTAGCATGAAATGATGGCTTAAAGAAACACATTTGCTATGGCACAATTTTCTGTGCATCAGAATTCCAGTAGTGGCTTATCTGGATCTTTTATTTGGGAACTTTTTTTTGCAGTTGAGCTATCTACTGGGCTGCATTCTTTCCTGCATGTGGAGTTTTTTTCCCTATCCTTAGATGCTTGATGATGGAATTTGGCTTCTTGTGGTTGTAGCATTAAAGCCTCTTCTTTTTGGTATCTGTAAACCAGAGGCTGTCCTTAGCTCTTACATCCTTTGCAATCACTTTTCATGTGACTTTTAAAATATGGTATTTTACTTTATCAAAGCCAGCAAAGGAGAGTTTCTTGTTCTTGTTAACTAGAACCTAATTTTATACAATGCAACTAAGAAAGTAGTCCCCCTTCCCATTGGCACACTGTTGTTTAGAAGGAAGCCAGAGGCTCCACCTATATGCATGCACAAGGGAGCAGATTATAGAGAGAGAACCCAACTGGCTCTTCTTAGAATATGTTAGTTACAAGTATATATTGGTAGTTGATTTTACTTTTCTCTGAAACTTTTATTTGTCTTTGGTGTTCTGTAGTTTTTCTGATGATTTAGAATTTTTTTTTCTTTTTGTGCACCTATCCTTGTGTTCCTTTTCACTATGGATTCACATTTTTCATAACTCAACAAGCCTCAGATATTTTCTTTATTTCTGTGAGGTTGCCTCCATCTGCTGATAGATAAAATTTATGTCTCAGTCTAGGTTTCCACAAACGTGGAAGATGAGCTTGGATCCTAGATTTGTGTGAGAGCAGTTGTATGTTTTTCATTTCTCAGTGGAGACTATTTTTATAGAGTAACTGATTTTTTCTTTCTCTTTCAAATTCAGAGTTCTCAAAACAAGTGGATTTCCTGAGCTCTCTACAGACAGGCCCGTTTTTCTGTCATCATGTTTAGAGAAAACACGGCCCATTTGGCTGAGTCAACTTCGGGGAGTGCTTTCAGATCAGCACCCTCTGTTGGGCACACTCTAGACATCGATTAGTGCCACTCTCCCCCCTTACAGACACTGTATGCAAACAGATTCCTGAGGAGCTATTGTCCTAATCATAGTTTAGTCTCAGCTTCCACTTCTACTTATATTTTTGGTTTTAGCTGATGATTCATTTTGGTTGGTTTGATCTTAGATATTTTTTTTCTTTTTCTTTCTTGTGAGTCAATGTTATTTTCTGTTATTAGTCAGACACTGTCCCATTGTTTCAGAGTTGGATGATACTTTAGGATGCAGCCATATCATTGATATGGCAATTAGAATCTTTTTAAATTGCTATTTAAAAATTTTAAATTTTATTAGTACATATGTGAAATTCCTGCTATTTACCTTTATCTTCGGGTGTAGGTACATCTCCATTACACAACAGCTTTTTTTTTTTTTTTTTACTGTTAAATCCTTTGGCCTTCCCTCCTCTGCCTTTCCTACACTCTCAATTTTACAACCCCATTTTTTCTTTTTTCTCTTTCTTTCTTTCTTCTTCTTTTTTTTTTTTTTGTCTTTTTAAGATGGGGTCTTACTATGCAGTTCAGGCTGGCCTAAGTTTATGTTGTAGCCCAGGCTGGTCTCTAACTCACAAAACTTCTCCTGTCTTTGCTCCTAAATGCTAGAATTAGAGGCATGCACCAGCAAACCTGATTCCCAGCCTCAATTTTTGTTCTTATTGATATTATTAAACTTAGCTTTCACTCACAAACCAGGCCTGCTTGCTGGGTCGACTCAGAGGCCTGTTGGAAACTCATTTGACCCAGCAAACAAGCCCAGTGTGTGAGTGAGACCACCCAAGGCCCACAGGACATTCATTTGACCCAGCAACAAGGCCTAGCATGTGAGTGGAACTTCATCCATCAGACAGGCCCAGTGGGGAAAACTGCCATAAAACTCCCTACAGAGAGGCTAGAGACAAGACCACCCAGCCAATGCAGCAGCAGAGCATCTTGTCAGAGTGCCACAGCAGGTTCAGAAACTCCAAGGGCTGCAGCAGGAAGAAGTAGAGCACAGCAATCACACCCAAGCCCCCCACACACCTGGACAAAATTGAACTTGGTAGATTGAGTTATGGTGCTAAGGCAAGAACTCTACCAAGGCTCTACACCAAAAATCAGAAGACAGTGCTATACAAAATGACAAAGAAAAGGAGTAAAATGCACACTGAAGTCCCAAGCCCACCCAGAGCAAATATAGGAGGTAAGTGCATAGAATAAATTGGAAATCACACATCTGAAATCTCTGAAATAAAAGCATCCAAAGTACAGAAACAACTGCAGAAAGGTATAGAGGAAATCAGATCAGAAATAATTTCTGAAGTAAAAAAGAAATGGTAACTATAATGAAAGAAGCACTAAGTCCTTCTAAAGAAGGCACTGATTAAAAAAATAGGGGATAAAAAATAGGGGATAATAGAAAAATAGTGGAATCCTTGAATGAACAATACAGGAAAGTAATAGAATGCATGAAGCAGACTCAAAGTGCTACACAGGAACTTAAAACCTCAATCACAAGCTTGCAAAACCATTTCAATGAAAGTGGAAATAGAGTTTCAGACCTTAAAGACACCATTGCAACTAGTGAAGAGGTAAGAAAATATCTCATAATAACAACTAGGATACAAGGAAAAGTAATCCAACCTGTGCAAGATGCTGCAAAGATGAACAACGGAAGACAAATAGGCATCAGTGAGAAAGAGTCAATACAAATGATAGAAAAAGAACATGGGCAGAAGTAATAACAGAAAACTTCCCTAATATGGGAAAACAATTTGACATTCAGTAACCAAAGCATATAGAACTCCAAATAACATCAACCCAGTTAAAACCACACCCAGACATATAATAATCAAGATCCCAGAAATTCATCCCAAGAACTGTATGCTAAAAGCTGCTAGCGAAAAGAAACAGAAGGAAAATTCACAATAACGACAGATTTCTCTTTACAAACCATCAAGTCAAGAAGAGAATGGAGCAAAGTACTTCAAGTCTTGCAAAAAAACAAATTCGAGCCCAGACTACTATATCCTGCAAAACTCTCTTTCAAGTTCAATGGAGAAGTGAAATACTTCCAGGACAAAGAACAACTAAAGAATTTCATGATGACAAAGCCAACCCAGAACAGTTTAGTTTAAAAGATATCCTAGAGAAGGATGAAAATAACCACAACTCCACGAAGGAGAATGGAAAGAACCCACTAAATTGGGCGAACAATTAAACACAGGAGAAAAAGAGGTATTACAATAGCAGTCTTTCAACTGTTCTTTTGAATACAGCTGCACAATATGTACATCAGAGCCGGGTATGGTGGCACATGCCAGCACTTGGGAGGCTGAGGCAGTAGGATCAGCGTGAGTTCGAGACCAGCCTGGGCTACAAAAGTGAGCTCAAGGCCAGCCTGAGCTGCATAGTGAGACCCTGCCTCAAAAATTAAAAAAAAGTCTTACTTTTAATAACATTATTTAAACTGTCCAAATTTTTCATACTATGTGAATGTCATTAACAAAATTTTGTTGTATATTTACTTTCTGTAATCTGACTTACCTTTTATGTAATGTGGTTTTATAAATTTAATAAGGCAGTTAATTTTTATTCTTGAATGAGCACCCACAACATATTTAATTTTAAAGAAAAGTGTCACAATTTAAAGTTTTTTTTTTTTTTTATTTAAGTAAGTACTTTACTGTAAGAATTGTGTATTATATACATTGAATGAGCACTTGAAGGGAAGTTCTATTTGGCTACTGCCTGGACAATAGTCATGTATCCTGCCATTACAGAGTTTGTTCACTAAAAGAATGGATTGACAGCATATGAACTCATTCATATCCCATGCCTTTCTTTTTCAAAATTAAGTCTAGAGGAATGATTTGCTAGAAAAGCTCAGCAGACTCTGGTATAGAGTGACCTGAGATATTAAATCTAGCAGCTTAAGATGTCACCCTCCTACAGGAGGGATGAGATACACACAAAACTACCCATGAGCAATATGACCACTCTCATTGTTAGAGCATCAAGCAAATTTACCTCATGGTGAAAAGGAAAAATACAACCACCCAGGGGCTTTTTTGAGCCTGTCTTCTGCTCTCAGTGGCCAAAGCCAGGTATCCTGGAGACACAGCCACAGTGCAAAGGCACTTGGGACAAGAGTTATCCCTCTGTGAAAGATGACAATGTGTGTAGGGAGCCATGGGAGAAAAGGAAAATAGCTCTGGACCCTGTATTGCAGCAGCCATGCTTAATAAGGAGAAAAAAATGCGATGGTGCTCTTTTAGCATTGCTCTTTTTTTGTTTAATTAATCTTAACATTTAATAAATCTTAACATTTTGTTTCATTAAACTTAATCATTTACATGTTCATAGGCATCTGCACCAGAATTTATTATTTTAATGGCTTATTTGGGTTTTATTTTTTAATTAAATTTAATAAAATATTAATTTAAAATTTAAATATTTTTCATTTTCATTTGTTAGTTAGTAGCTAAGGGAATTATTTTTAAAAGCATGCATCTTTAGACTACTTTTAATTGTGTATCCATACCTACTCCTAGAATCACCATCTGTCAATGTATTATTACATTGTTCTCTGCTAGGCATAATTATAGTCATAATAATTTTAATAGTAGTAAGTGTACTATTGAAGCCTATTTTGCAAGAAATGATCTTAACATGGGGCTTGGCAGGATGGCTCAGTGGTCTAAAGCACCTGCTTAGGAAAGCTTGGGCAGCTGCAGGGACCGTGGTTCGATCCTCGGCACCACATGCTGCACCAGCCCTGCCCTCAGGGCAGGCTGAGCCGGCCACAAAAATAAATAAACAAACAAACAAACAAAAGTTCTGAAACAAGAAAGAATAAAAATAAATAAAATTCTTAAAAAAAAAAAAAAAAGAAATGATCTTAACATTTTAATCTTCAGGATTTCTGCACAATTCTATTTTGGAATTTTCCAGCAAAACTTATTTGTTTTATGTCCTGTTTCTCTCAGTGAACAATGGTGATCAATGAATCTCTGCAGATATGTTAAAACTAGCTTACAATAATTAACTGAGCATTTTTAGAAAGCAAAAAAGATATTCAATCTTCATATATGAACATGAAATACTACTTTGGATTGGATACTTTTTTATATTTTATACTTTTAATGCCTTAAAGAATAATTTTTGTTTATTCTGCAAATCTTATACTGAAATTTGGCAAGTATCACAATGAGGACACAACACTCAGCAGATTTAATCTGTGGCAGGTGTTCCTGCCGGCATCTTCAGAAATCAAAGCAGGCACCATATTTAACCTTCTCACAGGATTCAGATACAAAGAGACTCACAAACATTGTCATGCAGGACCTACCAGTCAGGAAGCTACTGAGGCAAGAGAAGAGTAAACTCCTGGTATTGTAAATTTGGGAATCTTGGATAAAGACACTTACAGTCTTTACACTCTGTAGTATGTTCTATGTGCTATGACTCTTGGGCACAGTAATGGGTCACAGTAATGCAACATTTCTCCAAGGTAGTTCATTGTGGTCCTAGTAACAACTTAGCACATTCATGAGTATGCTTCACTTAGGAAAATCTAAAAACTCTTCTCATGCTCTCATCTTGATTGTGGGAAGTTCTTCATTCCTCAGTACCTATGAATGCCAAATCAATCTTTCCTTATTTTAACTCTCTGACCCAGGGCCTTGGTTTACAGCTGAAACTAGTCCTGGCTGTCAAAAGACCTGACTGAAGCCAGATGCGGTGTTTCTTATCAAAGGATGCCACACACAAATGTTTAGAAACTTCACTCTCCAGACTATATCAAAACAAAATAAATGCCTCATTCTCTAACTTTAGTCATTTATTTTATGTTCTTTCCTGGATAGAAATTCAAAGCAGCTGGTAACTACTACACAATTATTGTATATTTGTTTGTTGTTAGTATTAGCGAATCACTACTTAGTTGCTGATTTTTGAAAATGATGATTTATGCTGGTTCCTTTGAAAGCCATCACCCTCAAACAAGCACAGGTCATTTCTGGCAGATAATCCCAGTCTTGTCTGTCTGGTGGTCAAAACTCTGTCAAGAACGTAGTAGTGCAGGGGTGTGCTCAAGAACTCCCTATGGAACTTTGTAGAAAAAAATCACATTATTACAACACTTCTACAGTGGCTCGTACATGTTTCTACTTTCTGTGCTCTAGGATGCCAAAGTCATCAATAAATCATTCATTCTGCACATGTTCAGGGTGTTTCCTGAAGATATCAGCTTTGAGCCAGCAGATTAAGTGAAGTTTACTAACACAAATGTGTGCAGCTGCCATCAAATCTACTGAGAGTCTAGTGGAACAAGTGAGGCAGAACAGTTTTGTCTTCTCGAATTTGGGTATTCTTGTGTTTTCAGACAGTGGAGCCACTGATTCTTGGCTTTTGAACTCTGGAACTTACCCTAAGTTGGGCTAACTGATGCTCAGGCCTTCTAACACAGATAGTTTATACTATCAGCTTTTCTAGTGCTCTATCTTATAGATGATACATGGTGGAATTTCTCAGTCTCTACAGGCAGATAGACAGATTCCCATAATAAGCCTCTGGCTATATATAAATACATGTGTGTGTAGGGTTTGTTGCTTTGGAGGACTTCTAAATAATATGACTTTCTTGGCTGAATACAAGATTCAGTACACTCAAGGTTGGTCCTATAGTTTTGCAAAGACTGTTATAGTTTTTACTTCTGAATTAGTACTACCAGAATAAATGTGCCTGGTTAAATCTAACTTCCAATATAAACAACTAATGATTTTTTAGTATACAGATGATCTATTAATCACCAAGTTATTATTTATCTGAAGTTCAAATTTGACTCAGAAACCTGCATTTCAATTTGTTAAATCTGACAAATCTAACATTTTGAAGAATATTGATTTATAGAATAAATAATTTTCATGATTTCATTTATACATCTCACATATACATCTCTGTTGTGCATGTTAGAAGCAGACCACATTCCAAAAGAGTTGAATAAAACCTCTCATGGCTGTAATATTAGTTGGCAGCTGACATCAGCGTTTGAAAGTATTTCTTATCTACAACAGCAAAAAGTTTAGGCATAAGAAACATCAGTATGGGCCTGGCAGAATGGCTCAGTGGTCTAAAGTGCCTGCTTAGGAAAGCTTAGGCGGCTTCAGGGACTGTGGTTTGATCCCCAGCACCACATACTGCACCAGCCCTGCCCTTAGGGCAGGCTGATCCAGCCATAAAAATAAATAAACAAACAAAAGTTCTGAAACAAAGAAAAAAAAAAAAATTCTTAAAAAAAAAAAAAAAAAAAAAAAAAAAAAAAAAAAAAAAAAAAAAAAAAAAAAAAAAAAAAAAAAAAAAAAAAAAAAAAAAAAAAAAAAAAAAAAATGATTTTAAAAAAAAAAAAAAAGAAAGAAATGATTTTATAAAAAAAAAAAAAGAAATGTCAGTATGGCGGTGTAATAGTAGATAAATTTTCTTAGTCCTCTACATGTGAGATATTTCAAATGCTAATGGAGACAATAGCTTCATTATAAGTTGGTAGGAAGGATGAGAACAATTGAAGTTTTTGTAGTGGCCTTTAACAGCTTGGACTTCCTTGGGCATTCTTCCACAAACAGAGTGATCACAAGTTCACGCTAGTGATCTAACAGTGGAGGAGACCCAATTCCCTACTGATGATAAAATGTAAAGAAGCTAGAAGCAAAGGAAGTTCAGACAATAATGAGAGCTATGCACAAAATAGCTTTTGTACATGTGATGAGTGTGGAGGACAATTAGAGAAGGGCTTAGAAAGGAGCAGGGGTGGGCTGGCTTGGGGGACAGCCAAGCAACAGTGGCAGGGACAAAGGCACAGACTGGACAGCCATGGTGGCTGAGCAGGGAGGGAGCGGAGAGGTTGCAGGTGGGGTAAGTAGGATCAACAGGAGGCTTGACAGGAGGGAGGGAGAGCTGCCTGCTCAGCTCTCATTCTGGAGATTCCTTTACACAACACCATACTAATTGATAGTGTAAAAAGAAATAAAGAAATGCACATGAAAAGTCAAAGCCCATATCTTTTAGTTAGGCTCACCATCATAAAATCAATGAATGATAGTAGGAGACACACCAAAAAATAACTGCCAACTACTGTGAGTTACTAGATCTGTTGTTAACACTGAGGTTAACACTGGAAACAACTTTTTACCTATGACTGTGGAATTTACACTCTGTTCAGCAAGCATGCTCACCTCACCTAGAGGAATGTTGTCGGAAGTCAAGACGGTCATGAATTTCCTGCTCTCACTTCTATAAATGATGTTTATGAACTGCGTGGTGCATAGTTGGGCATTGCTCTACTGAGAGACAGAAACAGACAGACAGACAGACAGACAGACAGACAGAGACAGAGCGATCACATTGGCTTTAGAAGAAGTCAAGATTTAATTCTAGGAGCTCGTGGGGGAGTAAGTCAATAATAATATGACCAAGTATTATAATAATGAAGATTTGTATTTCTAATCAGCTATGAACAAAGTAGGGGTTTTGTTTTGTTGTTGTTTGAGATAGAGTCTTATAGCCAATCTCACAATCTCTAAGTTGCCCAGCTGGGGCTTGAACTTGTGATCCTACTGCCTCAGATATTCTATACTTCCCAGACACCCTAGTCTAAGAAGACATTCATAATGATGAAAAGTCCACTTTTTCCCAAGCTTTTCACTATTTCCATAGCACCACCTGGTTCTTCCTTCTGGGGTATCCTGGAAAAATATCAAAATAGAGAAAGCAGAACTCAGCTCCAGCCTGGCTCTGAGTTGTAGCAAAACTTGACCAAACTTCTTAACATTCCTTAGTCTGTTTTTTATTTATTAAAAAAATAGAATGGAGGGTTAGCTAATATCTAAGCTCCTCATAGGTGGTAAATTTGGGTCAAGGTAGATGGCTCAGTAGTCTAAGCACCTGCCTGGCAGGTGCTGGGACCTGGGTTCAATCCCTGGCACCACACGCTGGCCACCAAAACTGGCTGTGGTGGTATATGCCTGTAATCCAAATGCTGGGAAGGCTGAAACAGGAGGATCACTAGTGAGTCCAAGCTGCATAGTGATACCCTATACCAAATAGATAAAAGTTAAATTGTAAATTTTTTTCTAATTGTCCTTTTTGAATACTGAAATAAACTTGTTAGAAAAGAAAGAACTTGTTAAATAAAATTAATCAAAACAGCATCATTAATTTGTCTAGTCAAATATCAAAACAATACTAAAATGATTTTTTATTATAATGGAATGAAGCTGATAACAGACATTTGAACTGATAACATTTCTGACAATTACAACTTTTTCCTGCACTGGGTTTGTTTTATTGAGAAAAGGTTTCCAGCATACACCTAGCTTGAATCTCTATATATTCAGAAAGTGCTCTGGTCATTATGGCTAGTGGGGACTGACTTTGTTATTCTTGTTATAGTACTCGTCATCCTGTTTCCAACTTCAGTGTTACAAATTTGTAGATACATTCTTTAGGTTAATTTAGAGGTAGGGGCTGATGAGATGGCTCAGCAGTCTAAAGTGCTTGCATAGGCCAGCTTAGGCAACCACAGGGACTGCGCTTCCATCCCTGGCACCACAAGCTGTGCCAGCCTCACCGCCAGGGCAGGTTGAGCTGGCCATAGTAAAAATTGATAATAATAATAATAATAATAATAATAATAATTTAAGGGTTATCCTTTTTAGAGTCATTTTATAAGGCATTTTGTCAATATTTTTATTTTTTTTATTTTAGTTATGTACTTAGTACAGGGTCTCCAAGGTCTCAGTACTAGATGAGACTTGTAGTGATCCTCCTGTTTGCAGACTCCCAAGTGCTGGGATTACAGATGTGTGCCACCATTCCCAGTCTCAATCACTGTCTCAGTTTACCCTGGGGTCAGGGCCAGCATAGAAACACAGGGATCGAACCCCAGCCACTGTGCTTTACCTAAACAGGTGCTTTAGTTTACTAAGCTATCTGGCTGGCCCTAAATGTCAACTTTAAAGTAGATGAAACTTTCCTAGAAATTGTGCATAATTAAGTATTTATGTGTTAAATATTTGAGTAATACAAAAAGTGAATAGGACCCGACTGTGCCATTGTCACCCACTTTGTTGGGTGAGAAACTCGGCTCAAGCTGATCTCTTATATTAAATTCTTTAATTAAGAGAAGTATAACATATAATGGGAATTTATAGGTGGAATTGGTTAACTGTTTCTGGGTGAGTTAAACAAGAATTAGTCTTAAAGGAGGTGAAAGAAAATATAATTTATTCAAAAGAAAAAGCACATGAGCAGGAATAGCTGCAGCCAAAAGAACATGGCAGAAAACAGCTTTGGAGACATTTGGAAGGAACAGTCTTGTGCTGCCAAGAGTCTGAAGGTTCTCTATCCTGTTACAAAGCTAGGAAATTTGAATTAATGGGGTGCTTATAGGATTTGAGCCAGGAAATGAAGAGAATCCTAGGGAGACTGTAGTGTTGTTCATGTTATCGAGTTTACTTTGTTCAGTCCTGATTAGTCTTTCTGGTAGGTTTGATTGTCTAGCAACCTAATGCAGAAACTGAGAATTAGTGAGCTTAGTTTCCCTGAAGGAAAGAACTGGCAGGTGGCAGAGGTAGTCCTTAAATTTCATTGTTTGGCTCCAAATGCCAGAGGCTGTCATTCTGCCCTTGTGCACACTACTGCCCACAGGGACAGTGAGTTTTTGGTGGGAGCAGGAGGGGGGAGCGCTAGCTCTGCTCCCAAGCTGCCCAACTTTTACAGCTCCCTCCCAAAGTTACCCCGAGTGCACTTTCTGTGCCAGGGACAGACGAGCACCTAACGTGGAAATGTTTGGCTTTCCTCTCCAACAGTGGCCTGCCCTCAGCCTTTCATCACCTCCAGCAGGTCTGGCTGCACAGTTCACAGGCAAACTTAATTAAATTCAAGAGAGTGTTGTTACACAGCTTTGACAGCCCAAGTTGTGTGTGGCTGAATAATTGAGTTGTGTGGATTCTTTTTCTTGGCCTTCTTGGTGGTAGGCTTTTCTTTGGATTTCTAAAGATGACCCTGACACTTTCCATAAAGCTGTTTTCTGGTAAGAACGCCCTCCATCAAAAAGGCGCAGTCTGGTTGCTGGGCTACCATGAGAAAGGCTCACTCTAAGTGACAGTGTGACCTTTGCTTGAGGACCAGGGTTTCTGCGTGTTCAGGACAATGGTGCCTTCCAGGGACCCCACAGCTAGATCTTTATGACAGCCACCTGACCGCAGAGTGTCAGGCCCAAGGGCATAGCCTTGCTGGTGGTGAGCTCATAAAGCCCATGGAAATAAGCCACATCAAATTGGTAGTGAGCAAAAGAAAGGGCCACTTAGAGACATATTTTCTAAAAGTCACTACTGGTCAGTTTGGGTGATACCAGTGAAGCCTTACTTTCCCAATGCAGCTCGCCAAAAAGTGTGGAACAGCGCAGTCTTCCTACGGAGAAGCCAGCAAAGGTTGCAGAGTGTGTGGACTCCCTATCCGAGTGGGTCATGGGTAGGTGTTCCTCCTGGAGTCATGAGTACCTAGCTTGGTCTTGCATATTTTTCATCAGATAGACTTCTCTAGTTGCCTAAATACAAAATCGCAAAGCTTACGGTTCACGGGCTTCTCATTTGCTGCTTCCCCTTGTGAAGTGTGTAACCATCCAGCCTTTGTATTGATTCCCAGCTTTCAGTATTGTCTTACTTTTCACTCGTTGCTGAAACAAATAAATACCCAACACTGAAAATGAAGGAAGGAAAGGTTTATTTAGCTTACAGTTACTGGAAGTTTCAGGTCATATTTGGCTGGCCCAAGGCTGAGAGGACCAGGGCAGAGAGCATCCAGTTCATGGCGGTGGAACAGCAACAAAACGGTGACAGAGGTAACCAACCAACCAGGGCAGCAGAGAGCAACAGCTCGTGTCTGTCTCTCTGTCTCTCTTTATACTACATTCAGGCTCTCCACCTCAGCCTCTGCCTTAGGCTACACTCAAAATCCTGGAAGTACTTAGATCCACAATCCCATCAGTACTAAAACCCATAATGCCAGGGATCATGGATCAAGTCTCAAACTCTAGACGTCCCCGCCCAATGACTACATGAGGCTTTAGGGGGACAACTAGACATAAACTATAACAAGTATTAATTTCCGGTACGCAATAGAAAGTGTAGTACATGACAGAACAAGCATTTGAAAATGGTTTGTTGTCCTGGGCATGTGAACTGCTTTTTGAAAAAAATGCAAACTGGTATGATTTGCACTTTTTCACCAGTTTTCAGGGTTTAGCTTAAAAATACTTGACTATATTTTATAAAAATAGGCCATGCTATGGCCACAGTTATCAAGACATTTATAAATTAGGTGCAACATAGGAAATTTCTTCCTTTTGAAAATCTTTTCATCTTATGGTGATAAGATAACTTACAGAACCAATTTACATTATGTAATGTCAAGACTTAGGATTGTCTATTTTTTTATATTGGAGTCTTTTTTTTTTGGGGAGGGGGTCTTTTTGAGACAAGGTCTCGCTATGCAGTTCAGGCTGGCCTTGAGCTCACTTTTGTAGCCCTGGCTGGTCTTGAACTCGCATTGATCCTCCTGCCTCAGCCTCCTGAGTGCTGGGATTACAGGCGTGCGCTACCACGCCTGGCTTGGAGTCATTGATAAAGTTTAGGTGTTTGAATATGAGAAATAATGGTGGAGTTACATACTTACAAACTAGGCAACTGGCGCTCAGATGGTTAAGACAAAGTTCCCATGAAGCAGCTGAGTAGAGTGGAGTCTGGGATAAGTAACAGACAGGGCTTGGCCCATGCAAGAACATTCAGAACACAAAACAAAACTGGTAAAATGACAGGGAGGAAATGAATGTCTGAGTCACTGGGCTGAGATTCCTGAGCTGCTAATTTACTTTTTTTTTTTTTTTTTTTTTTTACAGGACAGAAAAGTGCCTGTGAAAAGATGGGCAAGTGGTACGTTCCCACTTGCTCTTTTTCCTCTTCTGAGTCCCTGATATCAGGGCAGTTTTACCCTGTATGGAGCAAAGGTGTGCTCCCTGAGTAGGATGGTAGAGCAGTAACTGCTTTTGCCCATGGTTTGGCTCAATCCTGAACGCTAAGCTGAGAATCCTGGTCCTGAACATGCTCCAGCACTTTCCCACTCACCTGTCTACAGCATGTCTATGCTACCAGAGACAGAAGCCCTGGCTCACCCGTGGGCCCAGGGCTGAGAGGCCCTGACCGGGAGCGGGGATGCCAGAGCTGCCCACTGGCCCAGAAGCTAGTACGTAAGAGATGAATGCTGTTTATACTGAAACACTCAGCAGTAATTTAGCAGAACAATATCAAATTTGTATTTCTTCTACCAATGTGTGAAATTGAAAAATCTCATTATGGTTTATATTCAGTAACATTTCATTTTTCCTCGTATCTTTAGTAACTCTGTATTCATTTTTTTCTATTCATTTCTATTTTTTGACCTTTTTCTTCTATTGTAGTTACTTTTGTGCTTTGTTTGTTGGCAGACGATGTTTTGTTTGATTTTGCTAATATCTTTATGTGTTAAAAGCACAAAATTGCTCTTACTTGAACAGACTGAAGTATCAAGCATTGTGTCAAGTGGTGATGCCTGTCAACATATTTTCCCCAGATTTCTGTTTTGGTCAGGCTATTTCAGACCTACTATTCATATGGCTAATGTTGCATTTGCCCATGTGGCCCTTGTACAGGATGTGGGAAGTAGGCTTTCTCATCTAAGCCCCTTGCTAAACATTTCTGTGCAGATCTCCTGTCTGGTGCCATATATATATATGTATAATGGGCAGCTCAAACCGCCCTGGGGGTGAGGCTAGAATAGCATGTGGTGCTGGGGATCAAACCACGGTCCCTGCAGTTTCCTAAGTTTGCCTATGCAGGTGCTTTAGACCACTGAGCCATCTCAGTGGCCCTCCCTCTGGTGCTCTTTTGTCTCTAGATCAGTGTGATTTTCTCTTTGTATCAACTGCTTTCCTTTTCTCTTGATTTTTTTCCTTTTCTAGCACTCTGGTATAGCTTGTGCCTAATTGTCTGCCAAAGCCTCACACTATTATTGCAGCAGGCTTCTAGAGTTTGTAATTCCTGATCCTATGCTGGGATCCATTGGGTGTGAATGCTACACCCACCCTGGGTTGGATAATCTGCACACAATAATAAGGAAGGTAAAGGGGCTTGCTAGCTGCTTCAGCCGTGCTGCTCTCCCTGTTTGGCTCTTGCTGTTTTGCTGTTTTCCGTCACCATGCACTGCTGCCTTCTGCCATGTACCACTCTGCCTTGGAGCCAGCAAAGTGTGGACTGAAACTTCCACTAACTATGAACTAAATAAGCCTTTTCTTCCTTAATTTGGGGCACTAGGTATCTTCTCCCAGCAATGAGAGAACAGTAATTGAAACACATTCCTTCTTTTGCAATGCTTTTTCTTTCATATAACTCTGTGACTAGCAATATGTAAAATAAGTTATTTTAAAATATTTATTTATTTATTTTTATTACTTTTAATAAGAAATAACAATGTGACAGTTTCAAAACATATTAGAGTACATTCCCTTTAATTGATACAATGCATATTGTTGTTCTCATAGTAGTTATTTAGAGCACAGGAGTCAGACATGATACTTTTTCTAATCTTTTTTTTTTTTTTTTTTGTCTTTTTGAGACAGGGTCTCACTATGTAGTTGAGGCTGGCCTTGAGCTCACTTTTGTAGCCCAGGCTGGTCTCAAACTTGCACCAATCCTCCTGCCTCAGCCTCCTGAGTGCTGGGATTACAGGGGTGAGCCACCACACCCAGCTTCTAATCTTTATTGATACAAAAAAATATTGTCATCTTATAATTTTTGTACATACTGTGTAATATAGGAATTGGGTATTAATCTTGTCTCATAACAACTTTAAGTCTGAAGATTGGAGGAGAGGGAGCCAATGTGAGCACAGAAGTCGGTATAACATATTACAGAGTGTGGCTTTGCCACAGAAAAGGAACACAACATGGCTTGAAGGTTAAGCAAGTGCAGACTCACAGCCAATTGGGCAGTTAGAGATGTGCATAATGGAGGTATTTCTGGTAAGTTTAGGAAGACTTTAGGTTTAACAATGTGAAGTTTATTAGTTTGGGCCGACTAAAAACAATTTCCTCAATGCCTCACATTACTTTCTGGTGAATTAATGCCAACATGTATTTATCCCAACATATTTACAATGTTACCTTTTCTAAATGCAATCTGTGTTGAAATATCTACAAATTTTAACCTCTGAAAAGTGTTTTTAAAAATTATTTATTTATTTGTTTATTGGATGTAGGGTCTTGCTAGATAGTTCAGACTCAGAGTGACCCTCCTGTCTCAGCCTCCCCAGTGCTTGGATTTATAGGCATGTTTCACCACACCAGGTTTCTGGGCCAACATGGTGTGCCCAGAATACAGCACTTGTGGTACTGAATATGGATCTCTGTTCCTGTGTTTTCCAGGAAGGTGCTTAGACTGCCAATCTATCTTCCCAGCCCTTAAAAGTATTTAAAGTATATTTAATATAACACAAATTTGTAACACCCTGCCTTAGGCTTTCTTGACTATCACTGAAGATACTTACATAATTCTACTCATGTTCTGCTTCAGTTTTTCCTTCCCTAAATAATCTTGTCAACCATGTCAGAGTAAACCTTCTTAACATATAACCTTCATAACAAGAGAGCCCTGCTCAAAATTGTCAGTGGCTGGTTCTCAGTTAGACCTGTGTCCTTTAGTCTGGGAGCCAGCAACCACTGATGGTGCTTGAGGCCTAACAAGCTATGAGTACAAATGAGGTAATTTGCAAGAGTAAAATGCACAGTGGGTTTGAAAAGAAGAACTCAATCAAGAAGAAAATTCTTGGGGCTGTGGAGATAGCTCTGTAGCACAAGTGCCTGCCTGGCAAGTGCAAGGTTGCGAGTTTGCACCCCAGTCCCACATAAGAGAAAGAAGAGGAAGAAGAAAATTCTTCAGTTACGAAAATCTGATACACTTGTAAGTATGTATCACTTTCATACCTCAAAATTAAAAATTTTAGAAAAATTAAGTCAAACATTAAGGATTATTTATGTTCTAAAATAAGTTTATTTTCTAAACATTACATGTGAATAACAACTTTGAAATTGAGAGCAGAAACTTTTTTTCTCTTCTCATAGATTAAAATAAGTCAAGCAGTGCTTTTTAGGAAAGGCGGAATTATGGAGAGAAAGGGTTTCAGTACTTTCAAAACAGACATTTTATGGGACATTCTGATGTATTAGATGGTTTGAGGACATTGTGCCCTAGAAAATAGTATAAAAGCTTTGAAATAGTACATTTTATAGAAATTCAATAGCTAATAGTAGTGAATATGTTATATAAATTATTTTATGTCATCCACCTGAAGAATGAAACAGAATTTAATGCATTTTTTGTGAGAACCTATTTAAATTATAAGTTAAGGTAGGGATAATACTGTGTGCATATTCAGTGACAAGCAGAAATACCAAAACAACAACCAGGCTTTGAAATAAGATTTATTTATGTTGACAGATACTAATGAGAACCACTCCTAAAATAGGATCTGATCTCTGGTGATTGAGGGCTTATAAGGGGTAAGCAGCAAGAACACAGGAAGAATGACTCGTCAGCTGGGGATTGGTTTTTATAGTGTGCATCATAATGACCAGCCATTCCTAAGAAAGAAAAGTAACAGCAACTAGAACTGGAACTATTATCTGAGTAAGAAACAAGTATACTGATGAGTTGGGAGGCAATTTTCTGTTCTAAGTATAATACAAGTGCAACAAAACCAGCTGATGCTACAGAGCCAATGTTCTGGACAATAGATCAGTTAGAACAAAGGAGAAACATCTATTTGGTGAGGCTATTCAGTGCTTTGTTTTCTCTCTTCCTAAAAACTTCTCAAATTGGTTAAGATAAGCAGCCAGCCCATCCAATACTATGGAGACTTCTGAGCTTCAGGGTTCTTTTACCATCCTTAGTATAGGCATCAAATGTTCTTCACCTTTCCCCTTCCTTTTTATAACAAGGGTTCTACATCTAGAGTTTGTGATCATGGGTCTTACTCCTAAGGAAAAGGTTCCCATACTAACAATAGATGGAGGGGAGGACAAACATCCAGGTCCTTAGTAATACTTTTGAGTAACTTCTCTGAAGACTGGACAGTTTTCTTCTTCTTGTCTAAGAGGAACTGTCTCAACTTATTGTGATTCTATCGCACAAAGTAAAGTACAGGAAATCTGTGACTTACAAATGTTCAAATTGAAAGCATTCACAGACATGAATGGACCGCGTATTATGAATATGTGTAGACATGAACAAATAGTGAAAATAGGTCCCTTGTCTCACCAGATATTGTCACAACTGTGCTGCTGGGTGCTCATTATACAAACACACTTGGCCAACTAATAGCTAGTACTTAGCTAATTTCTTTTTCAAAATTTGTGAGTTGTCTTTTCACTCTGTTAGTAATTTCTTTTGACATAAAAAATCTTCTCAGGAAGAGGAGGTCCCAAGTGTTGATTCTTTCAAGTGTTAAATGTGCATTTTGATTTTTGTCTATGAACTCTTTGCTTATGCGATGCCTTCAAGATTTCCTCCCACTTTCTCTTCCAGGAGATTTAGTGTTTCTCTTTTAATATTTAGATCTTTAATCCATTTTGTCTTTAGTTTAATGCATGGTGATAGATCTGGGTTAAGTTTTAGTTTTTCGCATGTAGAGCCAGTTTTACCAGCATCATTTGTTAAAGAGACTATCTTTCTTCTAGTAAACATGTTTGGCCCCTTTGTTGAAGATAAGGTGTCTGGGTGTGTTTGTATTTACTTATGTATCTTCTAATCCATTCCATTGATCCTCAGGTCTTTTTTTTTTTTTTTTTTCCAATATCAATTGATTTTATCATGGTAGCTTTGTAGTATAACTTCAGATCAGAAATTGTAATGTGTCATGCCTTATCCTTGTCACCTAGGATTGTCTTTGCTATTATAGATATTTTCTGGTTCCAAATAAATTTTAGGAATGACTTTTCAAGATCTGTGTGGTATGTTGATGGTATTTTGATAGGCATTGCATTAAATCTGTGTAACAATTTAGGCCATCTTCACAATGTTGGTTCTTCCTATCCAGGAGCAAACTGGAAATCCCATTCAATCCAGCTATCCCCTTACTGGGAATTTTCCCAGAAAAAATGAAAAATATCATAGTGATGTCTATACACCTATGTTTTTAGCAGCACAATTTGTGATAGCCAAATCTTGGAAACAAACAAAATGGCATTATCTGAAGAATGGTTGAAAAAGATGTGGTATTTTTATACAATGGAAATATTATTCAGTTATAAAGAGTGAGAAACTGGAAGACTTCATATATAAGTGGATGTATCTTGAAGATATACACATAAGTGAAATAAACCAGACCTACATGCATAAATATCATATAGTCTCCCTAGTGTAAGAACTCAAAAGAAGAAATAAAAATGGAAAGACATAACACAGTTAAATGGAAATCAATGACTTAAAAACTAAACAACGAAGTGACTGTAAACAGGGGAGATAGTACACATGGGGGGAGCAAGACCATTACTTTTATATGTGGGATGGTTTGGACAATGGTCCTAGGAACCTCCAGGGTTTTTTTTTTTTTTTTTTTCTTTTTTTCACACTGAAGATAGCAATATGTAACACTGGAACTATGCTTGGAATGTCTGTCATTTTGGTCTTTTAGACGTGTGCCACTTCTAATGTAATTTTGGTTGCTGCTGTAGTCTTTCTTAAGTTAACTGTTGGTTTACAAGAAAACAAAAAATGGTGTTAGATGGGAGTACGACACTGGGAAAAGTGCTGTAGGATTGACTGGCTACAATTTTGTACATATTTAGCGTAGGAGTCCCTTTTAGGTCCTCATTTCAATCCAAAAAGTCAGTATTTGTAATCCTAAAGTTACATCATTGGAATCTCATCAAGGTAAATCTAATCTACCACTTCCCATGCAACCCATGGTGAAAGTAAAGACACTAAAACATATTTATAACTATTGGGGAGTCAAGGGACCCTAAGTCCAGCCACAAAGATGGTTCTCTGGAACCAAGAGCATGATCCAAGGCCTCACCCAGCTTTATTCAGTGGAGGAGTGTCTTGAGGAGGAATGACTGAGAATTGTGGGAGGTAGTGAATACTGTGAGCTGAGCTAGGTGGGAGGGCTACATTTACCTCTGCCACCTGCAGAGGATATGCAGAGAGAGTAATCTTCATAAGGCTATTTAGATAGTATCTAATGTTTTGAGTAGTCTGGTGTTTCTGCTTTGATGCAATCTTTCAAGTCCCAGGAAGTCATAGCCTCTGTCTTAAGGCTCCTTCCCAAATGGCAGCTCAGAGCATTAGCTCTTTGACCTGTCTTGACCCAGCTCACATTAAGGAGCAGCAAGTGTAGGTTACCAGGGAGACACGCATACCACTTTCAAAGACTATCACTAACACCTCAGCTAGACCAATATACATTGCTTAAGGCCAATTGAGAGGATAAACAAAAGTCCTAGCCAGCTCTTACATATCAATACAAGGAAATAGGGCCAGAATCAGTCAAAATAGAGATAGTTGCTCTTCCTTCAAGGAGAGCTGGTCAGGTGGCCCTCCACACTTAGATTTCTAAACTTCTTTGTAAAAATGTGCAACTGCTTTTACCATTCTATAGAGATTTATTAGCATATCGATGATTGATGGAAAGTACTGATTACAAGTTAAGTCTAAGATCTTTGAAAGTCATAAAGACAGTGATGTTAAGCTCAAGTACCTGTGCTATATACTAACAGTATCACTAAGCTTCTCTTTTGGAGGGTTAAAAATGTAAGTTTGCAGACCAAAAATTAGAGAAAAAGAAGGGCTACAAGGATTGCCAATATTTTTGCTTTAGCCTTTCTAGGTCAGTGAGGACTTAGGATGTAAGAGAACCTATGCTGCAACTTCCTATATCTCAGTGTCTCCCAAATTTTCTGTGCAAGGAGATTATGGGGCACAGAGGAAAGGGACTGATGATTATAATGTGTCTAAGGAGAGTCACCCAGACAGAAAACATTCTCTCAGGCTTTCATAGATAGCAAACTGGTCAAGCAATGGCCATGACTCATCCAGAGGGCTGACACTGAAAACAGTTCCAGAAAGCACTGTTTATGGCTTCAGGGTAAATCCTTAGGGGATTTGACTGACCTTAGAAGATAAAAAAAAGTTACATGTTTTGTTATGCAGTTCTTGCTTTAACTTGCCCTTAAGCACCCAGCAGAAAAGTTCAGCCATGAGGCATAAAACATAAAGCTAGATTAGTATGCTGAGCTATAAAAGGTTTAAATCAACAGCTTCTGACATTGCCAGTTCTGCCAATAATCCATTGCTATTATGGAATACTGGACTATGTATACAACTACTTTCTCTTAGCTCAATGAGAATTTTTTTGTACCAATAACTATTAGAAAAATTATCATGTCTGTACCCTGTGCTCTGTATAACTACCATGAGAACAATAGTATGCATTGTATCAATTATTGGGAATTTACTACTAATGTGCTTTGAAACTGTCACATTGCTATTTCTTATTAAAAGTAATAAATAAAAAAAGCCAAAAAACGTTTACCAGTTTCAGTTTACAAATGAGACTGTTCTTTTTGTTATAAAGGATGAATCTTTAAGTAGTCTACTCTTTAAATCTAAGTATAATTGTTTTATGTGTGCTTTGGTGTACTGTATTATTATTAATCCACAGAGATGAAAAATCTTACCCAAAGGAATCACTGAAGCCTTGAACCAAAACTCTCTTTGTAGCTGTTTTGGAACTTTCTGGTATCTGGGAAAATGTGAAGAGAGAGTGTATGTGCATGGGATTTTTCTTCCACTCATGGGTTACAGCAAGTAGAGCGTTTTTCCAGATGTCAATGGATAAATTGACCCAGTTTTTAAGTACTGTTTGAAGAAACATTACAGCCAGAGATAGACATAAGAAGCCTACAGACCATTTCCCAGAATGTCAATAGGAAACATGCCAGCATCAAAAAAAACTTACATTAACAAAGATTTTTTTTTTTCTGTTAAGCATATATGACTAAAGATCAATTGATATGATCAATGGAATGTAAAAACTGTCAGGAAATAACTTTGATCAGTTGTTGTAACCAAGAGCAGCGCTTTTCCCATGTAAGAACTTTTAGAATTTTCTGTCTACTTGAATGTACAGGATCTGTATGGCCCAAGGGTTGGCTGGACACGTTCTTCCTCAGGTGAAGTACTGGAATGCATGCACACAGCCTGGCATGATCTCACCAAGTCCCTGGTTCTTTCTCCTGTCTTTTATCTAAAGTGAGGGAATATATGGACCTGATCATTAATTCTGGGAAACACAGTTGATTCCAGGAAGCCATGGTAGGATTAGATGCCTAGAGTAACATTTATTCCCTGCCTAATTGGCCTCCAAGGCCTGGAGTGGGGGCTCCTCTTGGTGATTTGTAACAAATGGAAGTGCAAGTGTGCCAGGCAAAGAATCATGGCCTTCTGCCAGCTAATTGCTGGCAGCTGCTTGCTGTCTTTGGCTTTAGAAACTTTCTTTTTCTCCCCAGGCTACTGTACCTCTGAACTAGTGAAGTCTGATTACAGAAATTTTCATAATTTCATATTTATGTGTTTTTAGGTTAGGAAGGAATGAATAGAGACCCACACAACCACTGGCAGTCCCATATCAGTTTACAGTTAACTGCAGCAACAAGAGAATTTCCTCGGCCCCTGTTATGCCGGCAGGAACAGAAAAATATCAGGCATAGCAGTTATTTTAGCTGAGAGGGAAGTACTCTGGACCAATGAATCTTCCTCTAAGAAACAAAAACATAGTTCAAATCTCTCTTTTGAGAGAGTACGTTCTAAGGAAATATTACATCCATGTAGCAACTATCATAGTCAGTGGTAAAAAGAGACCCATGTAAGAGAAACTTTAATATAACTTAAGGGAATTATAAAAGAAAAAGAATAAGCAATAAAATGAAAACAAAAGAGACAGTGAAGAGTCAGGCATGGTGGCACGTGCCTATAACCCCAGCACTCAGGAGGGTGAGGCAGGAGGATCATCATGAGTTTGAAGATAGCCTGGGTTACACAGTGAGTTCAAGGCTAGCAGAACTATAACAGTGATACACTGTCTCAAAAAAAAAAAAAAAAGAAGAGCAAAAGGGCCAATAAAGAAAGTTTGTTATAGAAATTGAACTGAAAATCTTATTAAATGCTCAATAAATTATTCAAAAAACCAAATAAAGAGAAACAAACAGCAATGTTAAAAGAAAAGAACATATAAACAAAACTATATATACATATATATATGATAATTTGAGAAAAATCACCCAAAAGAAGCCCTAATGAAATAATAATGAAGCAAAATTATATTGAATTAAAGAAATTATAAGTCTGGAAACTAAAATAGGAACACACGTCAAAATAAGAAATAAATTAATAACATATTTAAAGAAAATTAGTGAAGTTGCATGCAAAAACTAATGAAGGAAAGAGAAAATTCTCAGATATTTCAAACATTACCCAGAATATAAGAAGTTGCTTGGGGCCCGGCGGGATGGCTCAGTGGTCTAAAGTGCCTGCTTGGGAAAGCTTGGGCGGCTTCAGGGACTGCAGTTCGATCCCCAGCACCACATGCTGCGCCAGCCCTGCCCTTGGGGTGGGCTGAGCCGGCCATAAAAATGAGTGAATAAACAAAGGTTCTGAAACAAGAAAATAAAATAAAATTTAAAAAGAAAAAAAAAAAAAGTGTTAAAAAAAAAAAAAGAAGTTGCCACATCCATCACAACAGCTCTTGAAACATCCAGAGAGAGGACAGTGCAGGAGGAAGAAATGAAGACAAGAATCAGAAAGCTGAGGTCAGGTAGAGCCCCATCTCCTGGTGGGGGAAAGGGTTAAAACCACTGTAGTGTGTTTACTTATATCATCAGCACAAAAGCATGTTTACATAAATAAAACAAACACACCAAAAAAACCAAAAGCCTATTTACAAACAATTTCAAGGGGAGGGTAAGATTTGGAATAGAAAGAACATCTAATCTTCAAAAAAACATTATTTCTTTGTGGTTACATAAGGAACAAGAGAGGAACTATCTACATTACCTTAGGGGAAGGCCAAGTCAATTGTCCATCAACTTCCTGAGCTATGTACACTTCTCACAGGGCCCTACCAAATTCATGAGAAGCAGTAACCTTGTTCAGACAGCCTTGCTCCCAGAAAAGAATAATAAAAATTCTATATATCTGAACTTACAGTATAGGACTTCTAGTAAAGTCAGCTTGGAAAATTAGAGTTTACATGTTCATGTTTCTCATATTCAACATGAGTAGATAGTGCCTGCCTGGCAAGTGCAAGGTCATGTGCTTGAATCCCAGTCCTACAAAACAACTAAAAAATAAAAATTCAAAACTTTTGAAAATGAGCTATAGAATTTAAGGAAAGCAGGAGAAAGGAACTAATTAACATGAAAATTAAAGAACTATCTTAGTGTGCTTTCTGTTTTATAACAGAATACTTGAGACAGTGCATTTTATAAGAAGTTCATTTGGCTCACAGCTGTGGAGGCCGGGAGTCCAAAGCTGGGCATCTGTGTTTGCTGAGGGGCTCATGTGGCATCATAGTAGGACAGAAAAGCAGAAAGAGCAGCTGCTTCCCAGACATCAGAGACAAAGGGCAAGGGGTGGTCTTGCTTCTTCACAACCCACCTTGTAGCCAGCAAATATGTCTCACAAGAATTAGCCCAGTCCTTGGAGAAGGGGAGCTCCCTTTTAATAACCTAATCACCCGGTAGAGTATACACTACCCTTAAATAAGAACTCAGTTTTAGTGTGTGGGAGAGGACAGACTATAATCTAACTAGGTTCCAGTCAATCAAAAATTTTAAAGCGTATAGATAGTCATAAATGCTAAGAACTGGTGCTCTGCAAAGCAAAAAATATAAAAAGTGCAGGGAAATCTAAAGAAAAATGTAGAGCATGAATGTAGTTATAAGTTATAGAGCCCAGGCAGGGTCACTGCCTGTTCAGATAAGCCCACCCCTCATTTCAGAGAAACACAGGATTTACTTAGATCATGAGCAGTCCCCAGAGGACATGTAAGCAAGTCTCCAAACCCCTCCCTCAAAGCACATCGAAAACACTATTTAAGAAGCCTTATAGCCTGTTGGAGGTAGCTCCTCTGCTCTCCTCTGCTCACACACAGGTAAAGTAATAAGCTGTTGGGCTGCTGAGTTTGCATCCTTTATTCCCCACTCAATTTATAACATTTTAAAAAACGTAGAGATTGTTATATAGTAACTTTTGTCATTGCCGAGTAAAAACCTGGAACTTTATGGAGGGAAGGTTTATTTCAGCTCAGAGTTTGTAGAGGTTTCAGCTCCATTTGGCTGTGGCTCCGAGGGGGCTGGCATGCCAAAGGGGCATCATAGAGGAGAGACAGTTACGGCAGACAGAAGGCAGCAAAGAAGCAAAACAGTGAAGCAGCAAGTACGGAAGCAGCTCTCTTTCTTCCCCTGTTGTATTTCTGGGCCCCTCACTCTTGGAGTAGATAGCACTGACAGCTAGGTTGGACCTGCCTGTTATTCACACCCAGAACTGTGCCAAACCAATCAGTGGACTAATTTAGTAATTATACGCCCTTAATGGCAGCATCACACACTAGACTCAGCTATCTCCATAAAAGCCCCACCTATGACTGCATGAGGCTTTGGGGGGCATCTAGGCATAAACTACAACATTCTGACCCTGCACCCCAAAGATACATGCACATGCCTTTGTGAAAGAAACATTTAGTCCATGTCTAAGAATTTCCAAGCTCATAACAATTTCCTCCGAGATTTAAGGCAAGCTCTTAGCCCCTACATAAATGAAAAGAAAGTTAAACACCCTCAGCCATCAATTACATAGATATACATATGTATTCCAAAAGTTACAGGCAGGGAAATACACAGGAATGGGGCCAAAGCAAGTCCAAATTTCAGCAAAGCAAATACTGTAAAGCATCTAAAGCAATTTGTGGTAAATTATGAACTCTGAAGAGCTTGTATTGGACTGAGGAGATAGCTCAGTGGAATAATCACTTGCCTGGCAAGCACAAGGGCCTGAGTTGAATTCCTGGCAAGCACAAGGGCCTGAGTTGAATTCCTGGTTCCTCAAAACAAAAACAAATAAACAAAAAAGAGCTTATGTAGTTTCATTCCTATGGCACTGTAAACAGTTGCAGCACTCTTGGCTTCTCTTTTGGGATGGCTCTGCTCTTTCCTTGCAACTTTCCTCAAATGACCTACATTCCTGGCTTCTCTAGTATTCTGGAGCCTCCACTGCACCTTTACTTTCACACTCATAGCTGCACAAACATCTCCCTCAGGAGAATATTGCTTGGTCTCCCAGGAGTTCTTCTCAAATCTGTGTGGACACCTTCTTCCCTAACAACTTTTCGATTCTTCATGAACCTAAAATCAGCACTGCGTGGATGATTCTAAGGTTGGCCGCCACCTGGAGCATCAAGCAAGCTTTCTTCTCTTTTGACTGAAGGGGTTGAGGGCTTGGATCACCAAGCACTCTGAACCCAGTCCTCAGGAACAAATACTCTAGTATGTCATTATTGTGGAACATGATGCTCTGGAGCTTTCTTCTCAAAACTAAGTATTTAGTGTTTGTAACTGCAAGGCTCCAAAGATTGGAGTTCTGCTGTTTCTTATGACATGTTCATGCTACCTTTTCCATCGTGCTATTACCTCTCAGAAACCAAGTTCTCCACTGCTCTGTCTTAGCAGTTCACAGCTTTACTGGAGCTATCTTTCTGACAAAACTCAAAATGCTTTAAATTATTCCACTGGACTCATTAGTTGTTGATTCTGGCTAAACACTCCTTAGTGGCCATACTATGGTACAACTTTGTCTTGCAATTTCTTCTGCAATATTGTAGTCCACTATTCTTAATTGCTATCTCAGGCAAAGTCTCTGGACACAAGGGAAATGCAGACAAACCTTCTGTTAAGGCAGAACACACATCATTTGGAGTTCAACAACCAATGCAGTCCTTCTTCCCAGAAGAAACCTCACAAGCCTGGATTTTACTGGCAGCATTTCTATTAGCATTCTGGTTTTCCGAATTCTGGCCAGAATTTTTCATCAAGTACACCTTAAGGCATTCTGGAGCTGCTTCTCCAGGTAGCATCTCCAAACCTTCCCAAGCTCTTCTCATGAGCTAGTTTCAAGGGCTTCTGAACCATATGGTGAGGTATAGTGGCAGCAACTACCCCACTCTGGAAACAGATCCTGTCTTACTCACTTTTCTCATTGCAAAGGTAAAATACCTAACACCCAAATTTAATGAAGGAAAGATTTACTGTATCTGGCAGTTTGTAGCGGTTTTAGTTCATAGTTGGTTGGCTCCAAGGCCGAGTGGCATGCCAGATGTGCATCACAGAGGAAAATCAGTCCATGGTAGGCAGACAGCAGCAAGCAGTGGAGTAGGCAAGCAGCAAGGAATAACAGCACAGCCCTTTCAGTTGTGCCTGTTGATCCTCCCTCCTTTTTGCTGTCACTGCTTTCATTTGTTTGTGTTTTCCTATTTTGATATACATACATACATATATATATATATATATATATATATATATATATATATATCTCACTTAAAAAGCTGTTCTATATTCATTTACATATATATGTTACTGTCTTATATGACACTGATGTATGAGTATAATATATATATTTGTTTTAATTATAGTAACTACAATATTGAGGATATATATCTATATACACATAATATTATGTTAGTATGGTACTATGTTACTACATAGTTTGTGTAGTTACGCATACTGTTACATACACAAATCTAACAGCAATAACTTGATACAAATATCACACAGTAGGGCCCAGCAGGATGGCTAAGTGGTCTAAAGCACCTGCTTAGGAAAGCTTAGGTGGCTGCAGGAACTGCGGTTTGATCCCCAGCACCACATGCTGCGCCAGTCCTGCCCTCAGGGCAGGCTGAGCTGGCCATAAAAATAAATAAATAAACAAACAAAAGTTCTGAAACAAGAAAAAAATAAATAAAATAAAATAAAATAATCTCTAAAAACAACAAATATCACACAGTAAAATAGGAAAGTGAAATCAATTAGTTAATTAATTAATTTATTTTAAAGTGAATTTAATTTAAATCAGAGTTAATTAACTATGATAAAGTTTTAATGTCAGATTCTTGTTGGAAGTTATCAGTCAGACTAGGAAATAACTACCTGCTGGGCAGAAAATGAGTTTGGGCACTTGCTTTACAGTTTTCATGTTTTTTGGGGGAATAATAATATTGACTGAGATAAATAGATGCTGCTTACCCAAATATATTTTTTGTCTTAGCATATCAAGCTGACTCTGCTTTAGAAAGAGTATAAAGACATGTTTAAGGCTGGACAGATAGCTCAGCAGATTAGAGCGCCTGCTTAGGCAGGTGCAGGGGTCCGGGGTTCCATCCCTTGGTTTGAGGTGCTGGCCCCACTCTGCTCCTGGGATGCACTAAGGCAGTGACTGAGACTGGGTGTAGTCATGTGTGTGTATAATCCCAGCACCTGGGAGGCTGAAAAACAGCAAGGATCACTACAAGTACCAAATGTGTAGTGAGACCCTGTAGAACCTGTACTAAATACATAAAAAAGATACCTTTTACTTTGTTTTCTTTTAATAGCTCACTGAGTATAAAGAAGCTATATTTTTGAAGTATTTGTTAGAATATCACTGAAGACCATTTTACTTATATTAATGCACTTGTTGTTCCAGAAAACTTCCTAAGACAACTTATCCTTCAGGTTAGAATGCTGTAGGGCAAAATCATTCGATTTTTCTTCCAGAATAAATACAGTAGGCTACTGACATTCTAGAGAAATCATTTGACAATTATTTTCTTGAAGGTAGCTATGAGATTTTGTAGTTACAAATTATGAAATCTGTTAGCATGGCAGTTTTTGCCAGAAAAAGCAACCAGCATCCTAAAAATGAAGAAGAAACAAATTCAGTTCAGTTCCTACAAATATTGTGCAAGCTTACACAATGATGCAAAGACATAAACCAAGACTCAGTAACAAGTGGTTTCTTTCTGTTGAACAGTTCCAAGACTCTTTCTTATCCCTCACTGCAGAGGGCAATGTGTGTCCAAGCTTCACTATAGACTCTGTGTTTGTGCTGTATCACCTGTGGCCAAGTACATCTGGAGTTTTCAATCAGTGCTAGGAGTTTGACTTTTCTTAATTAATCTTCTTTAATGTCATGACTCACACAGAGAGCAGGGTCCTGAGAGGAAGCAGTGGGAGATTAAGAAAAAGCTGTGATACATACTAAAAAGAAAGCTGGGACCAGGCGAGACATGAACGCTCTGATGCAGAGGTAATTTATATAAAGTTAAAAAAAAAAAAAAAAAAGGAAAAAAGTGCACAACTGGATCTAGAGTACAAGGTCTCAGCATTTGCTGAGAACTCCAAAAGCACAATATTCTCAAAGTTATCTTTACTATAGTTAACAAGGAAGGACACCAAGGCCAGACACCTGTTGATATGCAACTGAGCTAGAGGTCAGCTTGCCTACATAGTCTGCTTCTCGCATTCCATGTCCTTGGGACTGGCTTTGCTCTAAACTCAAGGAGTCTGCTGACCTCAAGTTCAGTTGCAATTCAACTGCTTCTCCACATGCTTTAGTTTTGCATTTTTCAAGTCTTGATTTAAAGAACTCCCTAGATGCAGTTATAGGGTGGATCCTTCCTGCTTGTTGCAATCTCATGTCTAAACTGAACATATCACAGTTAGCATGTATCACTTTGTAAAGCCAGTTTAAGTGCTTAAGCAGTGTTCCTTTTGTCTTATTATGATCTAATTAAACCATCTTATTAAAGACTTTAGAGCTGATGGGAAATGTATTGTCCGTCGCCGTCTCCGTCCCGCGGAAGAAAGCACACGAACACCTTATCTCTGCTAACTCCTTTATTGGCTGGGCAGCGACCTCAATACACATCCGTCCGAGACGGCTTCCTACGTGTCGCGCGCGTATCACTTCCCGTGCTCGGGCTTATAAGCAACATCTAACCAATTATAAGATTACACGTGGGGATCAGCGATTGGGCAACAGTAAGGAAGCATTTATCAACTACCATATTTGGAGAGGAGA
>PVJA010003750.1:9282-61993 GCA_004027025.1 Myocastor coypus | reverse complement strand
ATATGCCCATGCCCTGGTTGCCTTGTATTGGTCGTGGCCCTTTCCCTATAAGCCTTGTATGCCTCCTGGAGGTTGCTTCATCTGCCCCTTTCCTGCACCAAAGCCACGAGCTTCTCTAAGCTTTGGGGAAATGAGAGCAAGGTCAAGCTATCCATGGGATATTTGTCAGTTAGGCTCTTCCTTGAAGCATAGAACTTGGTAGGGTAAGGGGTGGGTGGTAATAATAATAATAATAGTAGTAGTAGTAGTAATAATAACAAAATCAGCCGGGCGTGGTGGCGCACGCCTGTAATTCCAGCACTCGGGAGGCTGAGGCAGGAGGATTGGTGCGAGTTCGAGACCAGCCTGGGCTACAAAAGTGAGCTCAAGGCCAGCCTCAACTGCATAACGAGACCCTGTCTCAAAAAGACAAAAAAAAACAAAAAAAACAAAATCAGATAGCAAAAACATGACATGACATCATGACATGATCACCTGTACCCATGTAGAGTGTCTCAGTATTTTCTAGAGAGTGCTTTCTGGGTGAGGTTCCTCTCTACCTGTATATTCATAATAACACTTCACCTATTCTATCGCAGAACAACAGGAGGGTTCATTTATTTATTTTTTAGAATGATCTAAAGGATTACTAGGACCTTATATGCCCAGACATAGGCTTTAAAGAGGCTAGGTTATGGACCAGTAAGATAGCTCAGTGTACTAAGCACCTGTTCAGTCAAACAGGGACCTGGACTAGGTCCAATTTATCCAATTGGCTGAGCTGGCCACTGAGACCAGATGTGGTGACCCACAACTCTAATCCCAGTGTTGGGGAGGCTGAAAACAAGAGGAGCATTCCGAGTTCTAGCTGTGTAATGAGACCCTGTACCAAGTACATTAAAAAAAAAAAAAGGCTGGGTTTTATGAACACAAGAAAGCAACAGTAATCATGAATCTAAGAAATATTCTATGTGGCCTATAACATAAGATAGATTATTGAAATTCCTTAAGATTTACTCAAATTTACACCAATCAAATGCTTTCATGATTAATTTAAGCTCTCACCACAATGTCTGGAAAGTATTTCATGGCCATTATTAGAATAAAAGCATCAACTAAATGGCTCCTCCAACTCACCTTGCCTTAATTAAGTCTGTTCTTTGACTTTTTTTTTTTTTTAAGTTAAAGTTAAATCATTTACTGGGGCCTGGCAGGATGGCTTAGTGGTCTAAAGCGCCTGCTTAGGAAAGCTTGGGTGGCTGCAGAGACTGTGGTTTGATCCCTGGCACCACATGCTGCACCAGCCCTGCCCTGAGGGCAGGCTGAGCTGGCCATAAAAATAAACAAACAAAAGTTCTGAAACAAGAAAAAATAAAATAAAATAATTATTAAAAAAGAAGAAGTTAAATCATTTACTTATTTGGTACCAGGTCTTACTGCACAACTTAAACTCAATCTTCTGTCTCAGCCTTCCCAGTCCTGGTATTACAGGTGTGCACTGCCACACCTGGTTTTGGTGGCCAGCTCAGCATGCTTAGGGTTCCAAGGCTGGCACATACTGGGGTTCAAGCACAGGTCCTAGCACCTACTGGGGTTCAAGCACAGGTCCTAGCGCATGCTAGGTAGGTACTTAGACTGCTGAGCTACCTCCCCAGCCCTGTTCCTTGACTCTTGATAAAATTTTTTAGGTAAACTGCTAATAGGTGCAGATGTGAAGTAGTCACCCTCCTCAGGCTGTTCACCACAGTACCTGTTCAATGCAGCACCTTGCAGGGAAGATCTGTCTTCACCTTGCAGGGAAGATCTGTCTGTCACTTGTTCCTATGAGCACAGAATATTGCTGAAAGGATTATAGATTATAAATTTATAGGTGATTTTTTTTTTTTAAGACAAGGCCTCACTATGCAGTTTAAACTGGCTTTGAGCTCATTTTGTAGCTCAGGCTGGTCTCAAACTTGTAATAATTCTCCTACCTTAGCTTCCCAAGTGCTGGGATTATAGGCATGCACTACCATGCCAGGTGCTTATCATTTACTTGTGAAACTTAATAACAAAACTTTTCTTGAACTGGTTTTATTTAATGTTTTCCTTATGTAGAAAAGCACATGGCCCATGACTTTTGAGTAAAAACACAATTTCTCAGTCAATTTTACAGAGATACTCTTCTGCACTTATTTCTTCCTAGTTCTGAATTTTTTTTTTTCTTTTTTTAAATGGTTAGCTTAGCCCATCCTGGGGCTGAGGTTGGTGAAGCGTGTGGTGCTAGGGATCGAACTGCAGTCCTTGCAGTTTCCTAAGCTTGTCTAAACAGGCCATTTAGACTGCTGAGCCATCTTGCTGGCCCCTAGTTCTGAATTTTACAGTGCCTGTGGGAAATGTGTATTGAGTAAGAAGAGACAAAAGTTAAATATTATTTTAAATAGCTTGTGCTTGGTTTTAATGTCTGATGGTTCCTATTTTCTATAATTAATAGCACACTCTGTTCTCCACACTCTGTTTCTTGTGAGAAACAGCAGTATCAGCATAAATTGTGCGGTGGTAAAAAGTGGCCCTTCCCAGGCTTATTGAATCAGGGTCTGCATTTATTAGGACATGTTATGGTTTGTGTCTAGTTGTCCCTCCAAAACCTCATGCAGTCATGAGGCTGGGATTTCTACAGTTTGATATTAATTCATGATCAAGGCTGGGATTATAGGTTTTAGTACTGCTGGGATTATGGGTGTGAGTACTACACCTGGCCTGGGGCAGATACCCTGAATATCACCTAAGAGAGACAGAGAGACAGACTTGCTCTCTGTTGCCACGGTTGCTGCTGCTGTTCCTGCCATTTGCTCTTGCTCTTTGCTGCCACCTTGGAAAGTTGCCCTCTGCCATGTGCTACTCTGCTTTGGAGCCAGCTGAGTATGGACTGAAACCTCCAGTAACTGTGAGCTAAAATAAACATTTCTTTCCTTCATTTTAATTGCCAAGTATTTGTCCCAGTATGAGAAAAGAGTAACTGAAGCAGAATAAAATAGCATAAAAGTTTGACTAGTGCTACTAGCACAGTTAAAAAAAAGAAAAACTTGTCTATGAAGCTTTTGCAAAAAAGAGATGCCAAACTTCCACAGTAGATCAATTGATTTTGAACAGCTAGCAATGTGCCCACACTGCAGTATTCCAGACAACCTGTCCCCATCAGCTGCTTAGGAGAATCTAGAGTGCTTCTGAGAGTGGAAAGAAAACTGCACAGTAAATGGTGACATTTACCTTCAGGGCAAATTGTAAGTACACAGTTAGATCAAATGTTGGGACTCTTTTTGGTCACCAAGGCAACAGAATAGAGGATCAACCGAAGTTCATAAGACTTTATTACTTCCTTATGGAATTAATAATTGTAGTTGGAGTGATAAAGAGGGCCTTAAACTAGAGAATACATGTTTATGATAATCTTTGCTGAACATGTGAAAAGCATTAAAATATCATTAGAGCATTTGATTTTGGTTTACTCTGACAGCAAAAGTTCATGTTTTTTCTAGATGACACAGAAAAACCACATTGCTCTGTGATTTGACAGCTGAACTGGCCCAAGCACTTACCATGCATGTTTTGCTAGAACCTGAGTTATTGCTTTTGTTTAGCGTGACAAAGAGTAAATACGCAAGACATAAATCTTAATTTTGCCTCTTAGCTTAATGACCTTTTGTAATGACAGTAAAATATGAGCAGCAATAATTGCCAGCATAAGCACATCTTTTATCATCTGACTGAGAATCTATTGAGGTAAAAACCCAAAATTCCAGTTCAGTTTCCTTAAAATGCTAAATTCTGAGACTGTGAGTCATTTTCTCACAAAGAGATAGTCTAGGACTGACTGTTGATTTCATCACAAATTTTTCATATCTTTGTTGGATTATTTTGTTCTGTTTATTTTCTATGCTAATGATTCCTAGTCCTTGTCTGTAAAAAGTTAACTACTGTCTAGATGAATGATTATGACACCTTGATAATGAAAGAAATTATTTTATTTAAAAGTAGTTTTTGGGATAGGGAGATAGCTTGGCAGCCTAAGCTCTTGCCTGGCAAATACAAGGACCTGTGGTACCCACATGCTGTGCTGGCAACTGAAACTGGGCGTAGTGGTGTATGTGTGTAATCATAGCATTGTGGAGGCTGAGACAGGATGATTACTATGAGTCCAAGATGTGTAACAAGACTCTGTACCAAATACATAAATAAATAAATACATAATTTTAAGAATTATTGAAAAATAAAAGTAGCTTTCATGAGATAAAACTGAGGATGATATTCAGCAATTCAATGAGATACAGATTTCCTTAACAAAACATTCTTTTAAATAGCCTAGGAAAACTTTGGCAGACACTGAGCAAGTGTGTCCCCCAAATGCTGAACCTGTATGATACATCGCAGAGTGCAACTGGAATTTGAACTGACCAAGAGACATCTGCCTCCTCCTCTGTGTCTTCAGATAGCACAAACAGTTGTCTTAGTCTCAAATGCCTATAGAATAGTTTATTACAGAATTTCTTTATGAAATAACATAACAATTTCTAACTGGACAGAGTCTCAAATATCATTTTAATTTTTTTTTTTTTTTTGCTTTTCATAAACTCATGCCATTTTGGTTTGATGTTAGTATAAATTTAGAACGCTTGACTTAATTTGACACATGCTGTATATATATACTTTTCTGCTCATGACCTGTAACTGAGCATTTGCTAGATTTCTTCCTTTCTCAATGAAGTCTTATGATTCTTTTTTTTTTTTTTTTTTTTTTTTTTTTGTGGGACCAGGGTTCGAACTCACGACCTTGCACTTGCCCAGCAGGCACTTGTGCCTCGGAGCTATCTCCCCAGCCCCATTATGATTCTAATTAACACCTGTGACTCCTATTTTTTTCATATGTGCTACTGGGGATTAAACCCAGAGAATGCTAAGCTACACCTTTAACCCTTAAAAATAATAGATAGATAGATAGATAGATAGATAGATAGATAGATAGATTTTAAAAATTTTTAAATTTATTTTACTTTTAATAAATAACAATGTGATATTTTCAAAACATATTAGTAGTATACTCCCAATAATTGACACAATGCATATTGTTGTACTTGTAGTAGTTAAATAGAGTGTAGGATATAGACATGTTAATTTTCTAATCATTCTTGGTACAAAAAATTTCCTCTCATTGAACTGAAAGTAGTTGTATACGTAGTCCAGTATTCCATAGTTGCAGTGGATTTTTGGCAGAACTAGCAATGTTGGAAGCTGTTGATTTAAGCCTTTTACAGCTCAGCATACTAATATAGCTTTATGTTTTATGCCTCGTGGCTAAAATTTTCTGCTTGGTGGTTAAGGGCAAGTTAAAGCAAGACCTGCATAACAAAACATGTAACTTTTTTTTTTTTTTTTATCTTCCAAGGTCAGTCAAATCCCCTCAGGATTTACTTTGAAACCATGTATAGTGCTTTCTGCAGTTGTTAACAGTGTCAGTCTTCTGGATGAGTCATGCCCATTGCTTGACCAGTTTGCTATTTGTGAGAGCCTGAGAGAATGTTTTCTCTCTAGGTGACTCTCCTTAGGCACTCTATACATTGTCAATCCCTTTCCTCTGTGGTCCCATAATCTCCTTGAACAGAAAATTTGGGAAAGCACCGAGTTACAGGATATTACAGCAGAAGTTCTCTTATGTCCTGAGTCCTCACTGACCTTGAAGGGCTAAGGCAAAAATATTGGCAATCCTTGTAGACCTTCTTTTTCTCTAATTTTTGGTCTGCAAACATATTTTTATGTTCTTCAGAAGAGAAGATTCATGATACTATTACTCTAAATCCCTATACAATGTGATAAAAGCAGTTGCACATTTTTACAAGAAAGTTTAGAAATCTAAGTATATACAAAATTCTAGCCAGTCAATCCTATGGCATTTTTCCTAGTCTCTTACTCTCATTTAATACTATTTTTGTCTTCTTGTAAACCAATTGTTTACTTATGAGAGAGTGTAGCAGTAACTAAAATTATATTAGAAGCAGCACAAATCTAAAATACAAGAACAACAGGCAATCCAAGCATAATTTTAGTGTTATCCATTGCTATCTTCAGTTTGAAATATATTTTGGTGGTTCTTAGGACCATTATCTAATATATCCTGTGTATGTAAGTGCATGTTTTGTCCTGCCATGTTTACTATCTTTTATGTTTGCAGTCCCTTCGTTGTTTAATGCTTAAGTCTTTGGTTTCTATTCATCTGTGTTATACCTTTCTATTTTTATTTCTTCTTTTGAGTTCTTATACTAGGGAGACTATATGATATTTACACATGTAGTACTGGTTTATCTCACTTATGAGTATATGTTCAAGATACATCCACTTATATATGAAGGTTTCTAGTTTCTTATTCTTTATAGCTGAGTAATATTCCATTGTACAAGAATACTATATCTTTTTCATCCATTCTTCAGATGATGGGCACTTTGGTTGTTTCCAAGATTTGGCTATCACAAACTGTGCTGCTATGACCATAGGTGCGCACATATCACTAAGGTATAATATTTTCAGTTCTTCTGGGAAAATTCCCAGTAAGGGGATAGCTGGATTGAATGGGATTTCCAGTTCTAGTTTTTTAGGGAGTCTCCACACTGCTTTCCATAATGGTTGCACCAGTCTACATTCCCAGCAGCAGTGGAGATGGGTTCCTTTTTCCCCACAGCCTCTACAACATTTGTTGTTGGTTGATTTCTTCATGATAGCCATTCTTTCTGGGTTGAGATAGTATCTAAGTGTTGATTTGATTTGCATTTGATGAATGGGTTACGATGTGGAGCATTTCTTCTCCTATTCTTAAAAAATGGTAATTAATTCAAAATCCTTGGTGTAGTGATGTATCTCCCCACATTTTTATTAGTATATGTTTGCAGTATATAATGATTTTATGTAGATTTTAGGGAATTAGCATATATATATATATATATATTCAATTATATTTCCCCCTTTTCACCAATCTGCTTTTATTTTGTCAGCATCAAACTCATTTATTTATCTAAGACCTTATAAAGTTAACTATCAAATATACAGATCAACAAATAGAGCATAAAACACATAAGGCAATGTATGACTTATATCTAGATGTCCTCCCCAAAGCATCATATACTCATGGAATATAGAGGGATAGAAAACGGGCTTCTAGTTGCCTCCTGTTTACAGTGTCCTGGATTGTCTCTGCCATGCTGTCCTGCTTGGAGGCAGCCAACTATGGACTGAAACCTCTACAAACTGTGAGATAAAATAAAACTTTCCTCCTTTAACTTGTGGGTGTTATATACTTTGTCTCAGCAAACAGAAAAGTAGCTGAGATAGTCAGTAATACTAAAGCAAGGTAGGCTTTTAAATATATTGTCCATGATGGGTTATAATAGCTTTTCTCTCTCTTTTTCTCCTTCTCTCTTCTTTTATTCTGTACTATCTTTTTATTTTATTTTGAATAGTGAAAACAGAAGCAAAAATGAATAGAAAAAATGACAGAAAGAGGGTAACATGCAATAATACATGTCACAGATTTTTAAAACAGGGATAGCTATTTAACAATGGTTGCTATATTATCTTTTCTTCATTTTAGTGAGAAAAAAGACAAAATAACAATGAAACAGTTTCAAGACAGGTTACTATGACAGTTACAATAACTGATACATTGCATATTGTTGTCTTCCAAATAGTTATTCAGAGGACAAGATGGAGACATGATGTCTTCTCTAAGCTCGATTGGTACAAACCTTTCCTCTCAATGAACTAAGAGAAAGTAGCTGTATATCTATTCTAACTATTGTGTATATACATGTTTTTCACATACACACAAACACACACACAGAAATAAAAAACAATTGGTCCTTTATTTATATCCCCCCTTTTTTTGTTTTGTTTTGTCAGAGATACATGCTCCATTGCTATTAGAGAAGCTGTATTTGGGGACAACTTTAAAGGACTTTTTCATACTTAATGCCAGACCAAATATTGTAGGTGCTTGAATTCAGGAAAATAACCCAATATAGACCAATAGTATAATGATAGTGTGTTATCAGCACAACTGACAAGGTCAGAAGTTGTTGATGCGAGCCTTTTACATCTCAGCATGTTAATACAACTTTACTTTTGTGCCTTGTGATCACACTTGCTGCTAGATAACCAAGTTAAAGCAAGATCTATATAACTCAAAATGTAACTTTTGCTATCTGAGTTTAGTCAAATCCTCCCAGGATTTACCCTGGAACCACTGTACTTTATTTATATATTGAGTTTTTCATATAAGAGAAATTATGCAGTTTTTAAGCTTGTGAGACTACTTATGACCTCAAGCTGTATCTAGTTTCTTACAAATGACCCAAGTTTATCCTTCCTTCAGTGCAGTGATATACACAAAATACAAATTCTTTATCCACTCATCTCTTGATTGATGTAGGCTGTTTTCCTAAGATTTAGCTATTGTGAATTGAGCTGCTATAAACATGTGAATACATTACTATAGTATGATATATTTAGTTCTTTTGAGAAGGTATCTAAAAGTGAAATAGTGGGGTCAATTGTAGTTTCTGCTTTTCATGTTTTTCAGGAATCTCTATTCTGATTTCCGTAGAGGTTGTATTAGTTTATAGTATCACAGAGAAATGCTCCTTTCTCTTCACAGCCTCTCTAGGATTTATTGGTTAGTTTCTTGATTATAGCCATTCTTTTTGGTGTGAGATAGAATCTTAATTTTTTACTAGTTTAAATGCTTTATTCTTACAATTGTTATAAAATTAATATAAAAATGAGTATGCTCAGTATTTTAGAAATCCAAAAAGCTTTTCTGAAAAGTCTTTTTCTTTTTACAAATGTCACCGCATGAATGGAGTAAAAGGTAGAAAAAAACTATCATAGCCAGGCATGGTGGTGCATGCCTATAATCCCAGAGGTAGGAGGCTGAGGCAGGAAGTTTTGTTGCAAGTTTAAGACCACCTTGGACTACAAAGTGAGCTCCAGCCTAGCCCAAACTGCATAGAACAACACTATCTCAGAAAGAAAAAAAAGATTTTAAAAGCTACTATTTTAAAAATAACTTAAGGGAAAATAAATACATACAGCTTCTTTTGGGAATCATGTGGTAAGTCCAGGCTGTGGCTTCCTTTTGCTCACTGTCACAAAGAACTTGCAGCCAAGTCCATGGGGATCCTGTGCTGACGGCTGTTGGGCATGAGTTATTTCTCAAATAGTAATAGATGTTGAATATTTTTTCATGTATTTATTATATTTCTTCATCTGAGATGTATTGATTGATTTCTTCTTTTTTTAAAAAATATTATGGCCAGCTCAGCCTACCCTGGGGGTGGGGCTGGCGCAGCATATTGTGCTGGGGATCAAACTGTGGTCCCTGCGGTTGCCTAAGCTTTACCTAAACAGGTGCTTTAGACTACTGAACCTTCTCACTGGCCCCATTTCATTGGCTTATTTTAGGGTTAAGTCTTTAAATTAGAGGTGGGTCTGATTGTTTTGAGTTGTTTACATAGTCTAGATATCAGTCTCTCACTGAGGAGTAGTTAGCAAAGTTTGTTTTTCCAATTCAGCAGGCTTATTCTTCATTCTGTTGATAGTTTTCATTGCTGTACAGAAGCCCTTTAATTTTATAGGAGTAAGAGTTATACGAAACAATTCATAACTTTGAAGTTAACAAATCAGTGACAATTTTAAATATAATTTTTGGTATAACTAGTATGCATTGGTTACCTAAACTTATATTTATTGAATGGTCCAAGATGTGAAAAGCACATGCATGCTTTTCAAATCCTGCATCTGCAAGAGAATACATTGTTAATTTAACAGTTCTAACTATTCTTCCATTTTATTTAATGTTATTATATTAGAGTTTGTTGAAGAATTAAGAAAAAAATCATGGCAGAAAAGTAAAGTAACTTGTTAATATTTCTAAATACTTTGCTATTAAAATAGTCACAATGATTAGGTTATGTCATTATAAGAAATGTCTGAAATAATTTTAAATTTTAATTGTTCTCTTGTTTATATTTAGACTCTGGCTCAGAAAGAATGTGATCTTTCATTACCATTCACGGTTCCTAAGCAAAAAATATTTTGAAAGCTTAAAGAAACAGAAAAAGATTATGAAAACAAAATAACATAGGAAGAAGTATGTTTATATGAACTAAATATAAACAACCACATATGTTAATTGATATATCAAACTTTATCAAGGAAAGAAAAAAGGATATTTATGGTGCCAGTCATAGGTATGGATGCAAGGAATATACCTAAATCAAAAGAAAGAAAAAGCAATGAATGCATGAAATAATTTTCTCTTGAAGACTTGTTCTATTGTGTAATTATTCTTCTAAAAACAAATGATTAAACAAAAAAATCATAGATACCAACATTTATCCTTGCAAGAGTTTGTTTTTTCTCTGAAGGAGAAGCAGATTTTTTTCTGCTGCAACAGTGCCTCCACTACTAGCAAAGTGTCAACTAGATATTGAATACGGCTTTTCCATCTTTAATTTCTTGATGCTTACACTCATAAAGTTGCCAAGTGTTTTAATCTTTCAGGGGACTTCTATAAAAACAGATCCAAGTTAGAAATAGATTAATCACTGACAAGAGGAAGAAGAAAATGTACTTATTTCAGTCTATCAAATTGAAACAGTACAAATCATTCTCTCATTCATTGAACAAATATTCCCAGTGCCTCCTATGTGCCAGGATTGGGAAAGCTAAGCATCCTAACTCCTCACTAAATGAAAGCCTTGATTAAAAATGAAAAGAAAACAAACAAACAAAAAAAAAAGTTAGGAGCAATGCATACACAGTATACTTGAATCTCTGATTGACAGTGAAAAACAGTTCAAAAGAAAGGTGAAATATGAAAGGAGAAGCAGACTTGAGGAAAACTCCTGTCCTTTTTGAATGAAAACACCCAGTTCTTTCTGTGTTACTACAGTGCCACATCTTCTGTGCTGAATTCCAGTAGATCTGTCCTGGAAGACACAAGGGTAGAAGCTGAGGATAAGGGCCAACAGGCCCTGCTTTCACTATCTCACAGTGGCAGAACCTGGGCATCTGCTCTGACGTTTCTTTGCGATAGTTCTAGGTGTCATGAATTCCAGAAACTAGAATATAGCTCATCAGCAGATAGGGGAAGAACAGATAAAATTTTGTCTGGACATGCACTGACATGCATCCTGAGATGCACTAACCTCTGCAATTTTTACACCAGGGAAATTATGCTAGACTTTGTTCATTAATGTAATTACTTCAGAAAGTTTATAAATTTAAATGCATTAAGTTTGCAAGTACACATACTATAACATAAGGTCAGTATATCTGTGCATCCCCGGTCATAGAAAATTCTTGTTCTGTGGACAGGAAGAGGAAAGGTGTCATAGATGCCTGAGCCCAGAGACACATGCGAGGGGAGGGGTCAGTTTGTGAAAGGGGTTCAGTAACTCTGTCTTTAACTTCTGGCATTATCTCTGTGGTTCCTAATGTTTTAGCCATGTTTGGCTACTTTGTGTGTAGCTGGTGCAGCATGTGGTGCTGGGAATCGAACTGTGGGCCCTGTGCTTGCCTAAGCTTACCTAAGCAGGTGATTTAGGCCATTGAGCTATGTTCTCAGTCCCTTTTCCACTTTTTTAGAAATTGCCATATTTCATTCTAAGTGAACCATCTGTAAACATATAATTTTCATCCAAATAAATATACATGAAAACCCTCATACATCCTCGATAACTTGCTAAGCAATTTACATGTGAGGTTATGACATTTTCACCTAAATTTTGTAAACACTGTATTATTAAACAGATTTTAGAGTTCAGAAAAGTGAGGCTGAATTTGCATGTAAATTGAACCTAACTGAAAGTTCATCTCATTATAATAACCAGATTTGAAAGTGAACTTTCCAAGCAGATAAAGCATGAAGAAAAAACATTCTGGGGTCATGTAAGTATGGGAGCAAAGTACCCACATCCTCAGACTCACAACACTCTTGTGATCCCTGAGCAGTCTGAATGAAGAGATCTACTTCATTTTTATATGAATATTTCACAAATTTAAATTAACTGTTTGAATTTTTTTTTTTTTTTCCAGTAAAACAAACCAGGTACTAAATTACTGGAAAGCAATGTCTTATAGTTTGCTGGGAAAATTTTTGTTAGTTAGAAGTCAGTTTACCTAGAATGAAAGAAATATAAACTATGTACTATAAAATTCATGTTTGTCAGAGTGAAATCCTAGGTTAATTGGGTTATGAATTCAAATAAATGCACCCTGACTAGTATCTGGAGGAAAGGAAATGAGTAGGGAGAAATTCCGAGGAGTGTTGCATTCAATGGTGTAGAAACGGTACTGGCTTATAAAATCTTTACTGAATCACAATGTAAATGATATTCTTTACATGGTCATGCCAAAATTGTTGAAACCATCATTTTCCTTTAAGTCTTGTAAATGGCTTGTTTGGCTTGATAGTAACAAATGCGTGTATGCCGTAAAACTAACACAAAAAGGACTTTCATGGCACCATGGCGAACCACGTTCCAATTACTGAACAAAAAATTTAGAAGTGAAATAGATAGGAATGTTTACAGGAGCTGGAAATGATATAAAGGGATCTTGTAACTCCTACTAGTTCTCCAATTTACTGAGTTCATGTTTCCCAAAATTGAAGAATGAATTGTAAGGAACAGCAGAGGTTAAAAGTAAGAAATACTTACTAAGCAGCAGAGATACAGCTATTGAGAGGAAGGAGGGGTACCAAGCAGGTTGCCAAGGACCCCACTTTTCAGTGAAAGTGTATACAGCTATGAATAACCTGTAAGATTACAAGCACAGTAGCTTAGGTAGTATTCACCCAGCAAGGAAACAGGTCACATAATAAGTGCACATGGAAAGAACAGAAGACTTCTCAGGAAGGAATGAGTCTGAGAGTGCTGGTCACCACCCCAGTCACCAGTGTGTTTTTAGATTTTATTAGACCAGGTATTACCACTTATTTTGGATCTGGTCACTTTATCTTGAGGCCTGGCCACAGCTGTAATGAGTTTTCATCTCTGCACTCTCAAGAGTGTCCAACTCTGAGTTTGTTCCAAATATTTCCTCCTATTTTAGATGCCTGTAATAATAGGGCCTGAAATCCAGGTCTTCTGATTTGTGCTCTAGTTTTCTTTTACTTCTTGTATTGGTAAAACTTATTTGTAGCATGCTTAGGGGTGTTTTTAAGGGAATAAGAAAACCAGGTGACAATTTTAGCAAATCATTCCTAGATAGAAAGTCAGTTTACAAAAATGCTACAGGTGTAACTTGAAGGAAAAAGCAATTTAGACATTCTTCAGTGCTGGGTTTGAATACCAATTCCAACTAATAAACCGGTACTTTTTGTTACTAGGTAGGTCCACTTAATCGTCTGGTTTCTCATGTGTGCATATGAATGTTCCAGCCGCAGGGTTTCCAGAGTGTTTAGCAGCTAACACGTGAGTGAACACAGATCTTGCGCTGCGTAAATTACACAAACAGCTTTTACTTTAGCTCTCTAGGAATAAAAAGTGAATCAGGTACAGGAAACCTTATGAAACATGCTGCTTTTACAAAACACCTGGGGACCAGCTCCAGCTAAATTAATAAAATGCTTCTAGGCTGTCCTTTTAGGGTCCCTTTTGATCCTTAAGGCTTAGTCCAGGTCACACCTCCACCTGTGGGGCTCCAGTCAGGCTGGCCTGGGGCTAGGAGCCAGTCGGAATAGCCCCAGAGGATAGCTGAGGCTTTCGGGTCAGAGTCACCTCCTTCCGGGCAAAACCGGGCCACGGGACAGAAATCGCTCGTTAACTTAATGTCGGTAGGGGCAGAGCGCGCGGAGGCCTAGGCGCCCCGCGATAAGCCGAGACATCCGGCGGAGTGGGGACCGGACCGCAAGCCCCGCGCCCACCCAGAGGCTCGCGGTAAACAGGGGCGGAGGGAGCGCGGGCAGCCTCGGGGCGGAGGGAAAGTCGCGTTCCGCCAAGGGGTGCAGGCCACCGGCGGTCCTCGGCCTCAAGCCGCGGCGCGCGGGGCGTGGGCGGCCGGGGCCGGCGAGCCACCCGAGGAGCACCCCTCCCGCGCGAGCTGCGCCCCCTCCCCCTGCGCGTCCCCGCCCCCTCGCGGCGCCCCTCCCTCCTTCCTCCTCCCCCGCCCTCCCCTCTTCCCCGCCTTCGCCCCTCCCCCGCGGCGCTCTCGGCTCTCGCGCCCGCCGGGTCTCCGCTCCTAGCTCCAGCCGCCGCGCAGCCTGTACCTTCCCGCCCGGAGCGAGGGGAGCCGCCAGCTCCAACTTCTCCCCGAGCCGAGCGGAGCGGGGCGGCACGCCGAGGACCGGGGTTGATTGTGTATTTTCACGATCTCTTTTTTAAAGAAACTTATCCGGGCGGCCGGGGCGTCGCGCCCGCACCTGGAGGCGACGCCCGGGATGGTGCTGCGGTCGCTCTGGTGGGTCGCAGCCGTGCTGGCGGAGGTGGGAACCCCAGCGGACGGACGGGTGAGTGCGGGCCCCGGCGCTGACAGCGGGGCGCACGCGGTACTGCCAGCCGGCCGAGTGCCGCCGGTCCCGTGGGCCGGGAGCGGGCCGGGCTCGGGCCGGGCGGCTCGAAGCACCGATCCGGGCTAACCCGGGTGAAGTAGGGAGGGCGGCGACTCCCGGCGTTCCGGCGCCGTTTAGGGCTTCATTCTAGCCTGTTTCAATGAGAGGCTGCTCTAATCCTAACTTAGGACGGGAGTTCTTCGAAAAGACTACGAATGCTAGAATTTGAAACACTAAATTACAATTAAAACTGCAGACGACTCCCTCCACCGAATGGCTTGAGTTGGCTACCACTCCTGTCACACAGCGCCAGCGATGAGGCACAGCTAGCACCCGCCAGGCTCCCGCGCTTGATTAGCAGCTCCTGAAAAGCTTGTGGTAGAAATAAGACGCAGGTGGTGATAAGATGAAACCCAGTAACTGTGTCTTTTTCTCACTCCCCTCTCTTTTCCAGGCTGGTCATGAAGAAATGGTGCAAACAGGTAAGCCTCATTCTCAGATGTCATCTTATCTTAGCTGAAAGTGGGTAATGAAGGTAGCAAAGAAAGTAGTTCTGAAATTTTTCGTATGGGTGGTTTAAAAACAACAAAAAGACTGTCCAGGAACATTTCTGTTTCCTTTTGGTAGGAGGGTCTCACTCTCAGTTACACTAATGTCAGATTCACCCCAGAGGCTAGATTTGCAGGCAGCTATTTACTTCTGCCCTGTACCAGCTCTGGTGTGCATGTGGAGGGGCAGAGGATCTGCAAGGGTTGGAGACCAATAGAGCCATTGTAGCTATGTAGCATTGGGAGGAACAGATCTGATTAGAACAGAATGCAAGTTATAAGAATGCTACAGAGAAAAGGGTAAAAAGGCGATATAGAGAATGGAAGTTTTTCTCTTAAAAATTTTTTGCTTTAGGGCGGGTGAGATGGTTCAGCGGTCTAAAGCTCCTACTTAGGAAAGCTTAGGCAATGCAGGGACTGCAGTTTGATCCCGGGCACCACATGCCATATCAGCTTCACCCCCAGGGCAGGTTGAGCACCTCTGAGGTAGGTTGAGCTGGTGATAAAAATAAATAAATAAATAAATAAATAAATAAATAAATAAATAAATAAATTCTGCTTTAATTCCAAAAAACCTATTCGATGACTTTTCTAACTCTGCTTGATATTAACAATTGATTGTGCACAGCAGTGTTAGTAAAATAGTACCTAACGCCTCAGAGTTGGTGTTTTGGGGATTATTATTACAATTTTCTGGGGAAAAAGACTAAGGTTTAGAGAGTGATTTTTAAGATCACTCCCAATTTGTTTTGAATATAGAGACTGTAAACTATCTGGCAAAATGCTAGCTTATGTTGAGCTTTTTATACATATTTTGTTTGAATTATTATAAAAGAATTCTTTTCCATAGTATTTTTCTCTGTAAGTGCTGTATTTTTGTCAAGTGGTACTATAAAGTCATCTTTTAGGAGGAAATTTTTTATTACCATTGATGTACACAGTTCCAAATCATTCACCATTTATTAAATGCTAGGGGCCAGAGAGATAGCTCTGTGAAATAAGTGCTTACCTGGCAAGTGCAGGGTCCTGAGTTCGATCCCTGGTAACACCAAAAATAAAAGTAAGTAAGTAAATAAATGCTAGACACAGGGTTAGTTAATGTGTATCTGTTGTAGGGAAGAGGACAGTAAAACATGACAGGTTACAGCTGTTTATGCAGCATGTAGCAGATCTGTGCTTGTTACCTGATGGCACAAACCTGGATCCAGGCCTTGAGGTATACCAGAGAACTCATGGGCTCAGGTCGTTTATGTCCTGATAAACTAAGTATAAGTTGCAGATGTTGAAGTCAAACATGTACTCAGTAATCCTGGCCACCTGCACAAGCTAGCTTAGCACGCAGTGTGCTGCTGTCCATGCTGGTGTCAACCTGTGGGGCAAGCAGTGTGACTCTTGATGCTGCCCAGCAGTGGGCATTGGCCTCATGGGCCACTGATGATGCCCATATTGCTAGCTGGGGAACCATTGAGGTTCCAAGTGGAGGTGCAATTTCTGCTGAGTGTGTCTCATTTAGTGTTATGCCAAAGTTGAGAAACCATCTGTGCATGTATGCCATGTACTGTTTAGGGCATATGTTGAAATGCTGATCAGAAAGTCATTTTGTTCAACTGCTTGGAGGTGCTGTTTGATGAATGATAAATTTGGAAGGAATTAGGCAATGCTAGATTTTATTTATATTTATTGAACCACTAATTTGCTAGACAAATTCCAGAGTTCTATAATTTCTGAATAGTTCAATGTCTGAGAAAGAAGTGAACAATTTAGTAAGAACCTTCAGTTGTTTAGAAGTTAAATTCAAAAAATCTGTCAAAATACGGAGTGTGCAGTGTTAGAGCTTGCTGGTTCTTCACAGAGAGGATGCTTGTGTGCATGGCACCAGGAACTGTGTTGGTGAACACCGCATGTCTATTGCCCTGACTCCCTTCTGCCACCTTCCTGGCACTGTGCCAGGGAATGGTGAGCATCTTCCTCTTCTCACAGGACACAGGAGTTTTGCTAGTACACTGCCATCTTGGCGCATGAACTTAATTCTCTCCATGAATCTGGTTGGAAGTTGAATTGGGTAAGATCGGAATTGAATTCCTCATGAGGTCAACATTGAATTTAATTACTGAATTTAATTGATTCAGTTCTCACCTGGTTTGGTTTCTGACTAGACTTGTAGAAAGAATTGAGTTAAGAAACTGAGGTACCACTTTTTTAAAATAAGTAATATCAGAAAATGTATACTCTGTTGTATCTGTACCTGTACCCTGAAATAAGACTTGCATAGGATGATGCTAGTGAGATGGGCTGAGTAGGGCAGAGTTCTCATGGGATATATTACTGTGTCCCCTCATGGGGGTACCACACACTTTTTTCCCTCAGCAGGTGGAGAAGTGATAATGTGGGGAAGTATGATTCCGTTTAGCGAAAGTGGAAAAATAGATTTTGAGCCTGGGCCTAGCTGTAGGCCTCTTTAATCAATCAGAGAGGAACTGTATACTTTCCTAGACACATGCCTTAATAGATATCTATGGATCTGGGTGGGGCAGGCTGAGAGACTGAGAGACTGAGAGGCTAAGAGACTGAGATGGATATGTTTCCTGAGACCATTGATCTGTTTCTTTGTCTGTTAGGGAGTTGTTTCATTTCTGACTCAGCATGTGGCCTTAGTGAGATCCTAGCGTAATTGTGGGCTGCTGGCTGCCCTGCTTGAGCTAGGAGGCTTGTGCTATGACACATCTGGCTTAGGAAATAATCATGGTTTTGTAGAAATTGGAAAATATGAAAGAGAATTCCGAGTCCTTCTGTCTCATAAATTCACTTTTGAAACTGCCAGAGTATCTGTCGAGGAAGGGTCACCATCATGGTTCAGAGAAAGCTGATGAGGCAACTTCTGTGACCAGAGCTCTACCCTTGAGGCCACTCCAGGCCACTCCTCTTCCCCATAGCCAGTGATGATGGATGGCTGGGCTTGCTTGATTTAGCTCCCAGTCCTCTCTTGCTGTGATGACTGTTACTCTTAAATGCCTCCAGCTTCTCATATGAAGATGTGGTGCATAGCCTGTTGTGTACCACCAAGAAAGATTGCTGGGTCTGAAATATTTCTTTCTGGTATTTTACTGGTTTTTTTTAAAATCACTGTATTGAATACTTATATTCTGTTTCTATATTTTTTCAAATCCCAAACAAACTTCTTTTAATTCACAGGCTGTGTTTTCTATGTAATAATGACTTGTTTTGTATATTTTAGGATAATTTTCCATCTCATTACCAACTCCTTGTGGACTTCACTTTAGTCTCTCCTTGCTGATAAACTATAACCTGTTTCTCCAGGTGTCTACAGTGTTCTACCTATGTCATCACGCATATCACAACTGACTCCTTAAGACACAGGCCTCCCAGTTGGTTACTGAGTAAAAACAAGTGAATAGGCTATATTTTTGACATATGGCTTTTGAAAACATTGTGTGTCATCATCTCCCTCTGACAATATAAGAAAATATTGATTTGAAGCTTTTAGCTAAAAATAATGTGGCTTTGTTCTTCTTGATCTTTGAATATTACATTTTACTATTCTGTAGTCTGTGAAAGATGCAATGAATTCATCATTATTCTTGTTTTGGGAACTCTAGTAAAAGTATGAACAATTACATGAATGCTTTTATAATTTTATTAGAAGTATAAGAAGATGCATTTACCTCACAGAATAGAGTTAGAGAAGTACATATTTTTAAAAATGGATAGCCTGGTGTGGCAAGGTTTCTGGCAGAGGGACTCCATTGCCATGTGTAATTCATGTATTTTGATTTCCCAAGTGTGCCTGCATTACTTCATCTGCAGGGCTTTGCTTACTAAGTGGAAGTCCTGGAGAGGTTCTGTGGTAAAATGTTAGTCTCCTGTTTATAAAAATGATTACCACAAATTCAGCATGCTGAGCCTTCATGTGAGCAGCATGAAATAATTTATCTTATTCTTGAGGTGACACTTGAGTCACTATTGCCTGTCACGTAGGCAAAAAAACCACTACTGATTTGATGCTTTGAGGATTCATACAATGTTGGCGCATGGTAAAGCAAACTGGTTTAATAGCTGTGTGCCTCAGAACGGTCCCTGTTTCCCCCATGAAATGCGTCTATGTATAGAGAGACACTTCATTCTAATTCTTGTTGTTATGGTTTATGTCTAGTTGTTCCCCCAAAGCCTCACGCAGTCATGGGGCAGGGACTTATATAGATTGAGACTTGATTTATGAGTCACTGGGATTATGTGTTTTAGAGATTATCAGTCTGAGTAGTGCTGGGAATTATAGGTGCGCCCTGAGGTGGATAGGCTAAGACAGAGAACCTGATGTAATTTAAAGAGAGACAGACTAGCACTGTTGCTCTGTTGCCCTGATTGGTTGGCTGCCTCTACCACCATTTTGTTGCTATTCTGCCACCATGAACTGGATGCTCTCCGCTCTCTTCTGCTCTGCCTTGGATCCAGCCAAGTATGGACTGAAACCTTCAGTAACTGTGAGCTAAATAAACCTTTCTTTCCTTCCTTTTGGGTGTCAGGTATTTGTCCTAGCAATGAGTGAAAAGTAACTAAGACACCTGTGTTTTAGAGAGGTGGTCTTACCGCTGTGAATTTTTAGGAACTTAATTTTCTGTACTCTGGAACTTGTAAAACTAAAGCTATGTAGCTCACTGTGCTAGCACAGGGTAGAATCTGTTTTCACGTAATACCTTCATGCCCATGTGCCTGTGTAGCATGGGTTAATTTGTTGGTTTCAGCAGTGCAAAGGGAGGGTACTGAGTAGAAAGAATGCAAAACTCCAGGTGGATTCCATGCCAGCTACAGTGTATTTGTATACATTGATACTTCTAAATGCTTTTGTCCAGAAATGGTTTTGATTTCAGAGTGGTTTGGATTCTGAAATATGTGTGTAGGTTTTACTAGTCAGAATCCCTAATCTGAAAGTTGAGAATCTCAAAAGCCTCACTCTGGTATTTTCTGAATGTCCAATCAGTGTTCAGTGTTTTAGGTTGAAGAGCATATCCAAGTATGGAGATTTTCAGCTCTGGAAGGCTCAAGCTGTATTTGGTGGTGTTCTCTTCCTTTTTGGTACTGGGGATCTAACTTGTGACCCTGTGCTTGCTAGGCAGGCTCTTAGCCGCTGGGCTATTTCTGCAGCCCACTTTTACTTCTTTTTATCTTTTCTTTTTTTTAAAAGAATTTTTAAATTTTATTTATTTATTTTTTTCTTGTTTCAGAACCTTTGTTTGTTTATTCACTCATTTTTATGGCTGGCTCAGCCTGCCCCGAGGGCAGGGCTGGCAAAGCTTGTGGTGCCTGGGATCGAACCTCTGTCCCTGAAGCCGGCCAAGCTTTCCCAAGCAGGCGCTTTAGACCACTGAGCCATCCCGCCGGGCCCCTTCTTTTTATCTTTTATCTTGTAATTTTCTTCTGATTTCACTGAAAGTTCCTATATTTACTCACAGCTTTTTTTTTTTTTTTAATATAAGTGTCAGGAATGCAGTTCACACAAATTGAAAAGGATTAAGGGAATCCAAGTTAGGTGTGGCTGGATCCAGGGTCCCAGTCTTCACTGGGGGCCTGCCTCCCCTCCTCCATCTTCCATTTATCCCTCTCCCATGTTAATCCTGGGTTTTCATCTTGGTGCCTTGGTACTGGTTTTATTTTTTAGTAAAGGTTAGATTGCCCTTCTTTTACAGGCACCGCTTGGCTCTTTCTACTTTTCACTTTACTTCACAGAACACCTTTCTCGTAGATAGCTCCAGTATGCTTCCTGGTAGTTGCAAGCATATTCTTGAACCATTCACTGTTAACAGGGTAGGTGGTGCCTGACTTGCAGGACTGATGACTGTTTAGGAAGGCAACCCTGGAAGGAAATAGAGGTACAAATTAGGAGGGAGCAGGAGTTCATGCTTAGGCAGCCCCACCAGGAGGGCTCCACCATAAGGGGTTGGAAGTGGTAGCTGTGGTAGAGAATAATGATCCCCAATGTGGCTTGCATATACCTTGGGGCCAGCAAGTGTATTGGGTTACATGGTGAATGGAGACTAGGTTGGTAAACAGAGTTAATTTTGCTAATGAAGTGATCTTAAAATAGAGCAATCATTCTGGATTAGCTGTGGGGATTTCTTTATAAGTGGAAGAGGGATGTAAAAGAGACCTGGGCAAAGGGCAGCACAGAGACTGGACCAATGAGAAAAAAGGGTCACGAGCCAGATTACAGTGGCCTCAAGAGACTGAAAAGGTAAGGATGGGCTTCTCTCCCAGAGTATCAAGAGGAAGGTAGCTGGGCGTAGGGGTTCTGTGGCTTTCAGGACAGCTATCTTAGACTTTTGACCTCTGATGGTGTTGTACGTCACCAGAGCAAGGGTGATTTGTTACCGGATAAATTGAAAACTGATAGAGGGGTGAGTAGATTGTTCTTGTTTATCCTTCTTTTGTCAAACCATAAGCCAGGATACATAGATTTGGAAAATATACTTATCACAAGTGAAGTTTCAGTGAAAACCTGTAAGGATACTTTCCACATTTTTTAATTTACTTAGCCTTTGTTTCTGGAAGCATGCTTACTTTTGTGGCTTTATATTCTAGGTTCAATATTAATCTTTGAAAGTTCTATCCATCAAAATAATGTAAAAGGGGTGAGAAATATTTATTTGTATAATACCTAGTATAATTTTAAAGTTAAAATTTATAATGATGACAGATACAATCAATAGAAGCACTTCTTTCAAAGCTAGGATTGTAATGTTAAAAATTTTACATTTGAGTCTTCCTTAAACATATAAATTTCCTGTGCTGTTATTGTGCCATTTGGTCATTTGAAATTGTGGCAAATAAAACACTTGGGTATTCCTTGTTATAGTTTTCTTGAAAGAATCTCTTTCTGATTTCATGTTTGGGAACACTGAAAATATGCTGTTCTTTTCTAAATGGATTTCTTGAACATAAACATGCAGTTGATACAAATATTTATTAAAAAGCCAGGATTTAAAAAGAGAATTTTTTTAGTTCACAGCTTCTTTCTGTCTGCTACCTTTTTGTGTTTTACATAGTTTTATGAGCAGGCTTAGACTGAAAACAGATATGCAGAGACGCTACAGTGTCTGCCTTGTAATGATGAGATTTCAGGGGCACATGGCCTGGGAAAATAATTTGTCTGTGTCTAGGGTCTCAGCATGTGCTACAGCAGAGTTTTCATTGCTTTAGAGAGATGTGTCTCCTTCCCCGTACTGTGTGAGCCTTGCAGAGAGAGCCCTGTAGCTTTTGGTCGCCTCTCTAGTTAATGTCCACTTCTAACCTTGCAGCTTTCCTGAAGTGGCTTATGTCTCTGTTTCTGGTGGAGGTCATTCCTTTACCCTTGGATCAAGATTTGAAAGTTGTGGGGCCCGGCAGGTTGGCTCAGTGGTCTAAAGTGCCTGTAGGCAGCTGCAGGGACCGCAGTTTGGTCCCCAGCACCACATGCTGCGCCAGTCCTGCCCTCAGGGCGGCTGAGCCGGCCAGAAAAATAAATAAACAGACAAAATAGTTCTGAAACAAGAAAAAAGAAAAAAGATTTGAAAGTTGTTGAATCCACTGTTTCAGCTGACCTTGAAAATGCTCATTTGATTTCCCACATGAGGCCAGATTTCTGCACAGGGATGGCTGTGCCTGGTGACTCAGTCATTTGTCTAGAATGAAGCTGTCTCTGAGGGAGGCGGTGCCAGCCTAGATTTCAGATCTGCTTTGGACTGGGGATCTCACTCCTTCTGATCACATAGGACTCCTAGGTCTGATGGGCTGTTGTAGGAGTGGGAAGTGGGACTGCCTTTCTTTCCATTCCTTCATGGCAGAAGGCAGCATTATATTTCTTCTCATGGGCCGACATCTTGGATGGGCAGGCCCTTCTTGGGCTTCCCTCTTTTTGGGTTTCAGCCTCTGTGCTATAAATGCACTCTGCTCTCATTTTCATAATTGCTTATGTACAGAGCCAGCTTTTCCAGCACCATTTGTTAAAGGGCTATCTTTCTTCCAGTGAACATGTTTGGCCCCTTTGTCAAAGATAGGATGGCTGAGTGCATGTATAGTTGTATCTGCATCTTCTAATCTGTCCCATTGATCCTCAGGTCTATTTTTATTTTTTATTTTTTACTTTTTTGCCAGTGCCATGTTGATTCTATCACCATAGTTTTATAGTATAATTTTAAGTCAGGGATTGTAATGCCTTCCTGCCTTGTCTGTGTTGCCTAGAATTGCTTTTGCTATTCTATGTCTATTTTGACTCCAAAAAATTTTAGGAATGCTTTCTCTAGGTCTGTTAGGTATATAGGTGATATTTTGGTAGGGATTACATTAAATCTGTATAACAGTTACTGGACTATGGCCATTTTCATAATGTTGGTTCTTTCTATCCAGGAGCAAGGAATATCTTTCCATTTTCTGAGATCTTTCCAATTTTCTTTTTTGGGAAAAATGTAATTTTCATTGTATAGATCAGTGGTTCTCAACCTTTCTAAATGCTGTGACCCCGCAATATAGTTCCTCATGTTGCGGTGACCTTAAGCCAAAAAATAATTTTGGTGGCTACTTCAAAACTTTAATTCCAAATAAATAACATTTTCTGATGGCTTTAGGCAACCCGTGTTTTGGTCATTCAACCTCCACTGGGGTCGCGACCCACAGGTTGAAAACTGCTGGTATAGATCATTTACTTCTTGAGATTAATTCCTAAGTATTTCATTTTTGTGGTGCCATTATAAAGAGTACTGCTTTTCTAATTTCTCTCGCAATGTGTTATCTGTGTAGAGGAATGCTATTGATTTATTGATACGGACTTTATAATCTGCTATGCTGCTGAATTTATTCTTGGAGCTTCGTAGTGGAGTTTCTTCTGTCTTCCAAGTAAAGTATGATGTCATATACAAATAATGATAGTTTAAATTCTTCTTTACCTATTCTTATTCCTTTTATTTCTCTTTTTTGTCCAATGGCTGTAGCTAATGATTCCAGAACTCTACTGAATAGGAGTGGTGCTAGAGGACATCTTTGTCTTGTACCTGATATGGGAGTACGAGATTTCAGTTTTTTCCCTTTTAGAATTATGTTGATTGTTGGATTGTTATAGATGGCTTTCATCAGATTGAGGTAGAGGCCATCTGTTCTAATTTTCTGTAGGGCTTTGATCATCAGTGAGTGTTGAACTTTGTCAAAGGCCTTTTTTGCATTAATTGAGATAACCATGTGATTTTTTTAGATTTGGCTCTATTGATATAGTCTATTACTTTTGTAGATTTGTGTATGTTGAACTTTCCTTGCTTCTTGGGATGAATCCTACCTGGTCATGGTGTATAATCTTCTTGATGATTACTGTGTTCTATTCTGTAGGATTTTTTTTTTTTTTACTTACAATACCTTCAATTTATTTTTATTTTTTATTTTTTCATTTTAAAGAGAAAAATAGATAAAATAGCAGTGAAACAGTTTTAAAACAAGTTAGTAGGATGATTACAATAATTAATACCATGCATATTGTTGTCTTTATAGTAGTTATTCAGAGGACAAGATGGAGATCTGATATCTTGTCTAAATAATATTAGTACAAACTTATTCTCAATGAACTAAGACAAAGTAGCTGCATATCCTAACTTGCTTGTGTAAACACACACACACACACACACATATATATATATATATATATATATATGCATATTTCTATTTAAAGTTTCTAATATTAGGAGAAAATATCATACCATGTCTTATAAGTAGATTATAAGTCAAATATGCCACATGAATCATAAAACAAAAATTGATTAAATAATAGTCAGAAAATTAATTAAATATTAATAAAATTAAATATTTTGAAACAGTATTCCAAAATTCAAATCAAATCATGAGCCCAACTTAGGGGCCAGAATGTTGTGTATAATACATAGAAATCTGTAATCAATTCAGAGTACTTGCATAGTATTTGAATAGGTTAATATATACGAAGATATTAACTAAGGGAAAGTTTCCATGATATTAAAGAATTACTAACATTAAAATATAACATAGATACTAAAATGGCAAATATATAAGCAGCACTTCTAACAGTTTGAGGATAGGATATTACACAAAGTTTGAGTATGTCATGGACATTGCCAATGACATTGCCAATGTCCATGACGCTTACTGGTGGCCAGGTGTCACATGTGGGACAGAGCTGCTGCTATTTCCTTGATATCCATTCTATAGAACCAGACAGAATCATGACCTGTAGGATGCAGGAGAAGTCCGTTTGTAGAATATGCCCATGTACATATTGTTGAAAGACTGCTTTTGTATACCTCTTTTTCTCCTGTGTTTAATTGTTTGCCCCATTTGGTGGGTTCTTTCCAGTCTCCTTCATGGAGTTGTGGTCATTTTGATCCCTCTTTAGAATATCTTTTAGTAAACTGTGCAGGGTTGGCTTTGTCATCATGAAATTCTTTAGTTGTTTTTTGTCATGGAAGTGTTTCATTTCTCCATTATACTTGAAAGTTTTGCAGGGTATATCAGTCTGGGCTGGAATTGGTTTCTTGCAAGACTTGAAGTGCTTTGCTCCATGCTTTTCTTGAATTCTCTTTGTAAAGAGAAATCTGCCATTATTCTGATGGGTTTTCTTTCTTTCTTTCTTTCTTTCTTTCTTTATTTATTTATTTATTTATCTTTTTGAGACAGGGTCTCACTATGCAGTTCAGGCTGGCCTTGAGCTCACTTTTGTAGTCCAGGCTGGTCTCGAACTCACACCGATCCTCCTGCCTCAGCCTCCTGAGTGCTGGGATTACAGGTGTGCGCCACCACGCCCGGCTTGATGGGTTTTCCTTTAAATGTGATCAGTTTTTTTTTTTCTCGAGCAGCTTTTAGTATACTGTTTGTGTGCTGAATTTCTAGGATCTTGATTATTACATGTCTGGGTGTGTTTTTAATTGGGTTGATATTATTTATAGTTCAATATGCTTCAGTTTCCTGAATGTCAAATTGTTTTCCCAAGTTTGGGAAATTTTCTGCTATTCTGTCCATTTTCTTTTTTTTAATTTTTTAAAATTTTTTCTTGTTTCAGAACATTTGTTTGCTTATTCACTTATTTTTATAACCGGCTCAGCCCGCCCCAAGGGCAGGGCTGGCACAGCATGTGGTGCCGGGGATTGAACCGTGGTCCCTGAAGCCGCCCAAGCTTTCCCAAGCAGGCGCTTTAGACCACTGAGCCATCCTGCCGGGCCCTGTCCATTTTCTTTAATATCATTTGTATTGACTCCTTTCTCATTGGTGCCTATTAATCTTACATTGTTCATCTGTACATCATCTTGCGGATGTTGAATTTTTTTTCTTGCATCCTTGTTGTTTTTAAGAGATCTTTTCTTACCTCTTCACTTGCTGCAATGGTGTCTTTAAGGTCTGAAAGTATTTTTCCTTTCATTGAGATGGTTTTGCCAGCTTGTGGTTGACATTTTAAGTTCCTGTATAGCACTGTGAGTCTGTTTCATGCATTCTAGTTCTTTCCTATGTTGCTCATTTATGGATTCCATCATTTTTCTTTTCACTATGTTTTTATCAGTGTCACCTTTACAAGCAGTTAGTACTCCTTTAATTATAGATAGTATTTCTTTTTTTAAGTCAAAAATTATTTCTGATCTGATTTCCTCTATACCTTTCTGCTGTTGTTTCTTCACTTCAAATGCTGTTATTTCAGAGATTTCAGGTGTGTGATTTCCAATTACTTCTATGCTAATGTGTTCTGTATTCGTTCTAGGTGGGCTGGGGGCCTGGCAGTGCATTTTGCTCCTTCTCTTTGTCATTTTATATAGTCATGCCTTCTGACCTTTGGTGTAGAGCTTTGGTAGAGTTCTTACCTTAGCACCAGATCTGAATCTACCAAGTGCAAACTTGTCCAGGTGGGTGTGGCTTGGGTCTGGCTGCTGTGCTCCACTTCTTCTTGCTGCAGCCCTTGGATATGAACCTGCTGTGGCATTCTGACAAGATGTTCTGCTTCTGGATCAGCTGGGTGAGTCTTGTCTCTAATCTCTCTGCAAGAAGTTTCGTGGCAGTTTTCCACTGTGGACTTGTCTGATGGATAAAGGTCCACTCATATACCAGGCTTTGTTGCTGGTTCTAATGAGTTTCTGGTGGGCCCAGGGTGGTCTCAGTCATACACTGGACCTGGTTGCTGGGTCACATGAGTTTCTGGTCGACTCAAGGAGGTCTTACTCTATTTGATAGGATTTTATTTTTCATCTACGTTCATGAGGGAGATTGGTTTGTAGTTCTCCTTTTTCGTTTAATCTTTCTCTGGTTTTGTTATCCATATAATAGTTGCCTCTAGGAATGATTTGGGGTGGATTGTTTCCTTTTCAATTTCATTGAAGAGTTTGCGAAGTATTGGGATTATATCTTCTGTAAATTTCTAGTAGAATTTAGCCGTGAATCTTTGTTGGCATTTTTTAATTAAAGTTTTAATTTCATTGGCTGATATTGTTTGAGTTTTTGTATCTTCTTGATTCAGTTTTGATAATTTGCACCCATCTAGGGAACTGTCCATTTCTTCTGTGTCTTTGATACTGTGAGAGTAAAGATTTTCAAATTAGCTATTGATGGTCATCTGAATTTCCACAGGAGCTGTTATAATTTCCCCCTTTTCATTCCTTGTTGCTCAAATTTGAGTTTCTTCTTTCTTCCTATAGTTGAGATTAGCTATGGGTTTATCAATTTTATTTAATCTTCAAAAGAACCAGTTTTTTTGTTTCAGTATTTCTTTGAATCATTTATTTATTTTGCCTTGACTGCATTAGTTTCTGCTCTCATCTTTATTATTTCATTCTGTCATTTTGGACGTGCTTTGTTCTTCTTTTTGTACAAACTTGTGGTGAACGTCAGTGTATTTATTTGTTCCCATTCTGTTTTTTCTAATGTGTGCATTCACAGCTATAAATTTTCCTCTAAGAACTGCTTTCACTGAATCACACCAATTCTGAAAAGTGCTTGAAATTTTTACTAGATTGTAGAATTTTTTAATCTTTTGTTTAATTTCTTATGTAACCCATTGCTTGCTGAGGTGGGTATTATTTAATTTTCATGTGTTTGTGGGTTTTTGTGCTTTCCTTTGTCATCTTTTTTCCAGTTTCACTGGACTATGGTCAGATAATATGCATAGGATAATTTCTGTTTTGTTGCATATACATAAGTATGACCTGTGGACTAGTATGTGGTCTGTTTTAGAAAACATACCATGTGCATCTGAAAAAAAATGTGTATTTAGATGTTGTTGGGTGTAATACTCTATATATGTGCACTAAGTCCTTTTGTTCAACAGTCTGGTTCAGTTCAGCTACTTCTTTGCTAATTTTTTTATTTGGTTGACCTATCTTTTTGAGATAAGGGGTATTAAGGTCTCCTGTTAAAATTGTGGTATTGGATATTAGATTTTTCATGTCAATTAAGATTTGTCTTATGTGATTGGATGCTCTTGTGCTTGGTGAATACATATTTGTGACTGTTATCTCTTTCTCTTTTATTTTCCTCTACCCATTGTGTAGTAGCCTTCTTTATTTTGTTTGGTCATTCTTGATTTCAAGTTCAGATTGTCTGTGAACAGGATTGCCACCCCTGCTTTTATCTGAGGTCCTGGGGCATGTAGTATTGTTTTCCACCCTTTGACTTTCAGCCTATGAGTTAAGTATGTTTTTTTGTACACAGCATATTGTTGGATTTTGCTTCCTAATATCCACTGTGCCAGTCTATTTCTTTTTCTTTTTTTGCAAATAATTTTATTTTATTTATTTATTTTCCTTGTTTCAGAACCTTTGTTTGTTTATTCACTCATTTTTATGGCCTGCTCAGCCCATCCCGAGGGCAGGGCTGGTGCAGCATGTGGTGCTTGGGATCGAAGGGCAGTCCCTGAAGCCACCCAAGCTTTCCCAAGTAGGTGCTTTAGACCACCGAGCCATCCCGCCGGGCCCGTGTGCCGGTCTATTTCTTTTAGATGGTGAATTGAGTCTGTTTATGCTGATGGTTATAATTGAGGTGGATTAACTTATGTTTAACATATTATTTACCTGCTGCTGCTTACCTGTTTTTCCCATGTTTAATGGTTTGTTCTATTTGGTGTTTTTTTTTGTTGTTGTTGTTCCTTTCTCATTTATGGAATTGTGGTCACTTTGATCCCTTTCTAGAATATCTTTTAGTAGTTTGTTTAGAGTTGACTTGGTTATCATGAATTTCTTTAGTTGTTCTTTGTCATGGAAGTATTTCACTTCTCCATTGAACTTGAAGGAGAGTTTTGCAAGGCATATCAGTCTGGGTTTGAATTTGTTTTCATATAAGAGTTCAAGTACTTTGCTTCATGCTTTTCTTGACTGCATGATCTGTGAAGAGAAATGTGCCATTATTCTGATGTTTTCCATTAAATGTGATCTATTTATTTTCTCTAGTGGCTTTTTGTATTCTGTTCCTGTGCTGAATTTCTGGGGTCTTGATTATTATATGTCTGGGTGTGTTTTTAAGTGGGTTGATGTTATTTGGAGTTCTATGTGCCTTAGTTTCCTGAGTGTCAGATAGGTGCCCCATATTTGGGAAGATTTCCACTATGACTTTTGCCCATATTTTTATATCGTTTGCATTTACTATTTCTCTATCATTGATGCCTATTATACGTTGTTCATCTTTGCATTGTGTTGCAGGTGTTGAATTATTATTTCCCAGAAGCTAGCTGTTTTTAGGAGATCTTTCCTTTTTACTGCTACAACAGTATCTTCAAGGTCTGAAAGTCAGTCATTTTCATTCAGGTACTTTTGCCTTCCTTTTCTTTTCTCTATTGCTCATTTAAGTTTTCCATCATTTTTTAAAAATTTATTTATTTATTTTCTTGTTTCAGAACCATTGTTTGTTTAGTCACTCATTTTTATGGCCGACTCAGCCCGCCCCGAGGGCAGGGCTGGCGCAGCATGTGGTGCCAGGGATTGAACCGCGGTCCCTGAAGCCACCTAAGCTTTCCCAAGCAGGCGCTTTAGACCACCGAGCCATCCCGCTGGGCCCCTTTCCATCATTTTCCTATTCACATCTTTTTTTTTTTTTTAAATCAGTTTCTTCTTTAGAATCACTTAGTAATTCTTCCATTATAGTTATCACTTTTTTCTTTACTTTGAAATCATTTTTGATCTGATTTGTTCTATACCTTTCTGCAGTTGTTTCTTTACTTTAAACACTATTATTTTAGAGATTTCAGGTATGTGACTTCCAATTTATTCTATGCTGGTGTCTCCTGCATTTGTTCTGGGTGGGCTCATGGCCTGAGAATACTTATTCCTTCTCCTTGTCATTTTATTTTTTAGAGCGAACTCTTTATTTTGATTTCTGTGATTTTTGTGTTGTTGTTCTTAAAGTTTGATAGCAGTTATATCGCGATGAGCAATTCTTTTTGTACAATCTGTTCTTTAGATATCTCTTCTGTGTCAAAGAATCTTGTTTTATGTGTGTCACAAGATTTTCTCCTCTTTATCAATTGAGATAATGGTTTCTGTTTGTCATTGTCCTCTGACTTTTGGTATAGAGCTTTGGTGCGCTTAGTACCTCAGCACCTTCTGATATTATTACCCAAGAGAGATCATGTGGGTGATGGAGATATAGTTTTGTATTTACAGTACTGTAGTTAACAACAATAGTAATGGATCGTGAGATTTAGCAATTGGCATGGCATAGGTTTGTACATAATAGGTTTGTATTTTAAACCATAAGAGCAAACACCATGACTGTATAGCCAAGCAGTTATGAAATTGGGAATTTGTATTTAAATTAGTTTGCCTAAGTTCTGTCTGGTCACCTCCCCTTATATACCCAGAGTCTTCCAGACAGACTAGTTCACTCCAGTTACCTGTTGCCACCTCTTTCTCTCTCTCTCTCTCTCCTCCCTCTCTCTCTCTCTCTCTCTCTCTCTCTCTCTCTCTCTCTCTCTCTTTCTCTCTCTCTCTCTGTCTCTCTCTCCCCTCCCCATCCCTGCTCTGTTTTCTTGATTTCATGATTTGTGAAGAGAAATCTGCCATTATTCTGATGAGTTTTCCACTAAATGTGATCTATTTCTTTTCTCTAGCAGCTTTTAGTATTCTGTTGAGATTCTCTCTCCTCTGTCCTCCCTCCCTTCTGCCCTTCCTCCCTCCCCCCTCCATCTCCTTCTCTCCCTTTCTCTCTCTGGAGAGGATGCTCTTATAGGTCTGGGTCGAGCAGTGTACCTCATCTTGCTGGGTCTGTATCTGCCAAGTTGAAACTCAACCAGCTGGGCCTTTTTGTGTCTGGCTGTTGTGCTCAGCTTCTTCCTGCTATAGCTTATGGCAGTAAACTTTCAGGACGCACTGGCTAGATGTTGTGATCCTGGTTTAGCTGGCTGGATTTCACCCGTAGCCTCTCCACACTGGGCCTGTCTGCTGAAGATTCTGGCAGCTGGTCCCACATGCTGGGCCTGTCCGCTAAAGGTTCAACAATGGTTGTTATATTGCATATTTTCATCATCACATCTGTTGGTAAGATTAACAGATATAGGTATTCAAAACTGGTCAAATAAACATTAATGCCTACTTTCAATAAATTTTATTTTTTTCTTATTCTTTTCTATTTTTAAAAATTTATCTTAAGGAAAGAATATTGATTGATAAGAAATTAGAAATAGTGCATATTTAGAGAACAAGATGAAAGGTTTTCAACCATGGTTTTTGTAGTACACAGTGCTGTCTTGATGTAGGTGCTCAGGCTATACAAAGTAGCGTATAGAGTTGGTAAACATGAAAAATTTAAACATTAACTGCTACTTTCAAAAAAATGGATAGAAATGAGTACTACAGTCATCTTAGCTATCCCAAATATATACCTGCATGATTTGCTTCCCTTTTTCCATTCCCTCATCTTTATTGTTTATTCTTTCCTTCTGTTTTACTGCATCTATTATTCTTTTCAGATTTTATTTATTCTTTCAGGCTGTCACACTATGATATTTACACATGTGTGTCTGATTTATTTCGCTTGTGGCTATATCATTTAGTTGAACCCATTTACCTATAAAGACCTTAAGATTGTCTTTCTTTATTAGCTCAGTAATTGTATAAAAAATTGTATAGGGGCTGGGGAGATAGCTCCGAGGCACAAGTGCCTGCTGGGCAAGTGCAAGGTCGTGAGTTCGAACCCTGGTCCCACCAAAAAAAAAAAAAAAAAAAAAAAAAAAAAAAAAAAAAAAAAAAAAAAATTGTATAAATTATATAAAGATACCATATCTTTTTTATCCATTCCTCAGGTGGTGGGCATTTGGGTTGCTTCCAAGGTTTGGTTATCACAAATTGTTCTGCTATAAACATGGTTGCACATATATCACTGTGGTATGGTGTTTTTCAGTTCTATTGGTAAAATACTCAGAAGGGGAATGGCTGGGTCAAATGGGGTTGTCAATCCTAGCTTTTTGAAGTGTCTCCAGACTGCTTTCTGTAGTAGTTGTACCAGTCTGCAATCCCACCAACGGTGGAGAGGGGTTCCTTTTCCCCACAGCCTCTCTAGCATTTATTAGTTTCTTTTGTTATGACAGCTGTTCCTTCTGTGGTAAGATGGTATCCCGTCTCACTTGCTCTCTCAGTGTGCTTCCAGGGGCATGGCTGGAGTGGCTAGCCAGGTATGAAGCCCTGGTCCCTGTGTCTGCCTAAGCAGGCACTTTAAACCGCTGCGCTATCTGTCTGGCCCTGCTAGTATTTTATTGAGGATATTTGCACCTATGTTCATGAGAGAGATTGGCCCATAATTCTCTTGCTTTAATATTTGTTTGGAGTTGCATATGCCTCAATTATCTGAATGTCATGTTGTTTCCTTGTATTTGGGAAGTTTTCTGTCATTATTTCTGTCCATATTCTTTTCTATATTGCAGTATCACTATATCACTGCTATCAGAAGCTCTGTGTAAAGACAGTATGTTCTTTAGATATCTCTTCTGTGTCAGAAACTCCTGTTCTGTATGTGTCCCAAGTTTTTGCCTTCTCTATTGATTGAAAGTAGGATATTGGTTTCTGTTTGGAACTATCTGTCCTTCAGTATAGGGCTTTTGTGAGGTTATTACCCAAGCTTCTTCCAATATTGTTATTCAAGGGAGACCATGCGGTGGAGGCAGATATAGTATCCTAGTTCTGTAGTACAATTAGCTCTACTAATAATAGCAAATGAAATTAGAAATTGACAAACTTTGTTAAGTAATTGTTTTGTATCTTAGACCATGGGAGCAAACACTACATCTGTATAGCAAAACTAATCCTAAAGCAGGCATTTATATGTAAACAGTTCTCCCTGAGTTCTTTTTGAGCACCTCCCCCTCAGCAACCTGGAAGCTTCCCAGCAGACTGGTTCACCTGAGCTACACCCTGCCACCTCTGTGCTGGGAGCTTCCTCGTGGTAGGTCTGGGTCTCAGTCTGAACCCTGCTGGGCCTAGCAGTTTGTCCCAGCTCAGTCTGTCTAGCAGCAGGTCTCATCCTCTCTTCTGGTCACCTGTACTGATCTGCAGCACTTCACTGGCCCCACAGGCATGGCTGCCTCTACTGTTCCACACTGCCACATCCAGCCCACCCAAAGATCTTTTTTTGAGTTTTTAATTTTTTTTATTTTTAGGGGAAATACATACACACACACACACACACACACACACACACACACACACACACACAGTGGATTTTGGAAATGAGATGAGATCCCATGAAATTAACTTGTTTTATATATACTTCACTACTTCACTTGTATAACCTGAAGGAAATAGTGTTTTCTTTTTATTTGCCACATGAAGTCAGTATAGAATTTTCTACCTGCAGCATTTTGTCAATACTCAAAAGCCTTCAAAATTTGGAGCATTTTGGATTTTTGATTTTCAGGTAAGGCCTGCTTTGTCTGTATAAATAAGCAGAGAACCTTGCCTTCTCAGATCTCTTGATGTAGCTTGTGTAGTTGCTTGTGTCTATGTATATAAATATTGACACACACATGCCCATGTGCACAAGAATGTGGTTATTTTACACAGTGCAAGGTGACAAAAGTTATATTGGACTTAAGAAAGAGAAATGTAGCTACAAGAGCATTAATTTCCTGACAGTTTTTTTTCATCTCCTATTGCCAATAAAGACATAACAGCACTTTTTGTAGGGGTTGTTCAGGTTTCTGGGAAGATACTGAAGACAGCATAGTTCTGGAAATGTTGAGAAATAGAAAACATGAGAGGCATTGGTAATAAAACCTCTCATAGAAGAACCCAGAGTGGAGTTCTAGCCCTCAGTGTGGCAGGTACCCGACCCTGGTCTCCACCCTATATGTTTCAGACTCACTGAGGCAGACTGCCATTGGGCACGTGGAAGCAGATATGTCTCATTGGTGGGCTCATCTCCAGAAGGAAGGGTGAAGAAGGATGGGCTGTGGCCAGGGGACTTCTTGTGTACTTTCCAGACTTCGTTGTTACATAAATCATTAGTTCCTAGTGATGGACGGGGTGAAGGCAGAGAGAGGCTGGAGTCCTAAGGGAAAACTGGGTCTTCACAGGAGCAGGTACAGGCTAGGACACTGCACTTCTGACTCAGAAACAATCATTTGCTTTAAGAAGCCTGAACTGTACAGAGAGGCAAACATTACATAAATTTGAAGGCTTTTTCAATTACTGACCTTTGGTTTGTATTCTGTACATCGAAAAGAATTGTAGAATGGGGCTGGCTTCCTTTTTCCTCCTCCTTAGAATAAGGAGCTCCAAGTTTTCCTTCCAGGAGGTCTATTTTATATCCATTTCTTGATCACATCACTTTCTTGGTGTTTTCAGCTTATGTTGCATGATGTGAATTCTATGAGGTGTTTGATATGCAGGTGAGCAGGAACTTTGAGAAATATGTGCAAGGTTTGCAAACGGAGTTTTGGCTGCATGACCACATGTGCAGCTTGCCATCCTCGGTGCAAGGTGGTAAGGTTACTACCTAGGGAAATGCCTTTAGGCACAGACCACTTTCATGAGTTCATTCACATCTACATGCACAAATATGTTTATTGAGTGACTTTGTGTTGTTTTAGTCAGTGAGAAACTGTAGTGAAGACAGTACATTTCCTGTCCTCATGAGGCTTATGTGCTAGTAGATATATAGAAACAACAGACAAGCATGAGGGATATTAGATGGTGACAAGAATTGTAGAGAACGGAAAAACATAGGGTGATAAGATGGTTAGGTGTGGTCAGGAAAGAACTCCATAAGAGGGTTGGAGAGAATCAGCCCTGGTGCTCTGAGGCTGAGGTGGGACACAAGCACAGGAAGTAGCTGTAGGAGTACATATGCCCTTTTCCTCTGGAAGGATAGAGTCAAAAGAGAAGCAGTGTGACCTGACACTTTGCTTCCTCTGGCTGTCTTTGGAGGATGACTCAAGCAGCAGAGCAGGGTCCGGAGAGGAGTGAGGATGCACATTCAAAGCTGAGGAGCTGGTAGTTGGGGCTGAGTGAGTAGTAGGTGGGGTGGGGAGGAATGTCAAGAGTCTGGATTATTTTGAAGATAGAATCAATAATAGAATTAGGTTATAGATGAGTTTGTGGTATGAAGAGTCAAGAATGGACTGGCCAGATGGTGATTTTGGGGAACTAAAAGCATAGAGTTGCCATTTGTTGATGAGAGAGAGGAACAGATTTGGAAACTAGGAGATTGGGAATCTCCTTTGGGAGAATTAAGATGCTTTCTGAAAATCCAGAGGATTGGGCAAAGAAGGACTCAGGGGTGAACCCTGGGCTAGATGTGTACAGTTCTGAAGACTTTTATAGTTATGACATGGGATGGTGTCTTAGTTATTTTTCTCTCATTGCTGTGACAAAATACCCAACATCCAGAATTTAAGGAGGGAAAGGTGTGTTTAGCTCACAGTTGCTAGAGGTTTTAGGTCATGCCTGGCTTATTCCAAAGCAGAGTGGCCCATGATGGTACTGGGTTATAGAAAGTAGCAAAAGCAACCAGAACAGAAAGTAGGAATGACAGCAGAGAGCAAATCTCTTTCTCTCCTTTGTATTGTATGTGGGTGACCCGCCTTAGGGTGGATGTAGCACTCACACCCATAATCCCAGCATTACCCTGCCTAGCAACTGCATGGAGCTTTGGGGAGACATTTAGATACAAACCCGCAGTGGGCTCACGCAGATGACAGGAACAGAAGAGGCCTGGTAGCCTATCTTCCTGCCTTCTGTCCTGACAGGCTAAGGCGATAGAGGGGAGAGTGAAAAAGGGATAGCAATGAGGAAAGGGGAAAAGAGGTGAGGGAACAGGGAGAGGGAGAGAAAGGGCATATTCTGGAAGGTAAATTATTTCACAGTGGAAGGAGAAATGAACAGGGTCACTTGCTGCTGACAGGGCAGCTAAAGAGCTTGGATTTTACCCATTGGCCTCAGCAAAACTGAGGGACCTTAGAAGAGCCCAATGTCTCTGAAGAGGGGTGAAGGAAAAGAGTGTTACTTAGAGAGTTTTCAGGTCCATTTTTGTGTTGCAACAAAATCCTTGAGCCTACAGAGTGGGAACAGGTTTGTTTCTCACAGTGATCTAGGCAGTGGATTCTGAGGCTAGAGGCCCTGCAGCTGGCAGGGGCTGTGCTGCCTCCTCATCCCATGGGGAGGGTGGCAGGCAGGCATCACTTAGGGGAGGGGAGTGAGGGGTTGGGTGGCCCCATTGTTTGTCAGAACTGCTGCAAGGCATTGATCTATGGCACTAGAGCCTTCAGCCCACAAGGATGATGGTACCAGAGGGTTGCTTGTTGTTGTTATTAGAGATGGGGATATGGTGGATACTTACATATCTGTCGGTGGGAATGACATAGTCAGGTGGAGAAACATGGTGAAGAAAAAGAGAAGACATTTCCTGGATGTGTTCCTGACAAGGCAGAAGGGGTGGAGTAGTATGCACTGGGTGAGCACTTGCTCTCAGGTAGGAAACAGTGCCCTCGTGGTACTGGCAGGCTGGGGGAAGGCCACGTGGGTCATGGGCAGTGTGCTGTGTCTGCTGATACTTGGGCACTGGTAGCCAGCCACTGTGTTTACAGAAGCTCCCACTCTCTGTGCCTAGGAAAGTAATGGCCACAGAAACCTTTTCATGTCTACTGTTGTAGTTCCTGAGCCATCATAGCTCCAACTAACTGTGCAGATCCTAACTTTAAAATGGAACATGGTGTTCTCGAGTAGCTGATTCCCACTTAAATAGATCGTGTTAACATTTACTGAATCTTCTGCATAATGTCACTTAAACCTATCTCTGGGTCCATGAAGGTGGAACTGTTGTTGTCCTCCAGCTACCCCTTGAGGAAACTGAATTTATAAGAAGTATACAAGCCAGGTGTGTAATCCTGGCATTCAGGAGCCTGAAGCTGGAGGGTTGCTGTGAGTGTTAGGCCACCTTGAGTTACATTGTGAGTGCAGGGCCAGCCTCCACTATGTAGTGGGACTTCCTTTGAATAAAAAAACTAAAAAAGACACACTTCATTAAGAACTGAAGTTATTTCCTTCCCATATGTTGTACTGTTACAAGAATGAAGTTGGATTTCTAAATGCCTAGTTTCTGAATGGAATAAATCAGTACTAAATACAATTTGGCACTTGTAATCTGAGATTAAAGTCTTTTGATAGCTTTGAGCTTCTACCTACTACATTTTTTCTCACTAACTCAGAATTTGAGAGCATTTACTAAGGTTACACTGGAAGAAAAATTGGTTGATTAGGTGCGAGGAAATACAGTACTATCCTGCTTGTGGCAGTTTCCTTTGATCAGACCCTAAATTAGAAATTATCAGCAAAATGGTCCTTGCATTCCAACGTACATGTGAGCCTGCTGTCAGACATGAAACTCCGTCAGATGTGTTACTCTTACTTGCTGTGAGATAAGCCTTCTGGATGTGCTTTTTGTACTTTCCTTAGCACAAATCAGGGAAGTGAAAAAAACTCATACAAGGAAGATCTGTGTCTAAGAGAAGACAATTATGTTTTTTTAAAATTTAATATTTTTGTTTAAATTTAACAATGGTTATATTACATATTTTCATCATCAGATCAGTTTAGATTAGTACATATAGGTATATAAGATTGATCAAACAATTAAACATTAACACTTTTGAATCAACATTACTTTTTTTTTTTCTTTTCCCCTTTCTTTTTTTTTTGAAAGTTGACATATTGCATATTGTCATCACAATCATTCTACAGAGTACAGTGTGTGGGCATGACCCACCTCCCCATTGGTGTTGCTTAGTAAGAGAAGACAATTATGAATCTCAGATTTAAATCCAATCCACACTCCAAGATCCACATCCTCTCTGAGGTACATCACATTTTTCACTTGCTCCTATGAGTATCACACTGGAGATGATGTATTCTCAAGCAGAAACCACAGAGCACAGCATCTCCTGTGCCAGTGTGTGGCAGATGCCTTAGGAGCTTCTGGTTTAGGGGCCAGGGACTGAGGAGTGCTTATACCTTACTCCTCAGTTGGCAAATGACTGGTTGAAGTTCAGAAATGCTTCTTAGGTGTACATTTTAGGAACAGCATATGATTTGTTATTAGGAAAGCCAAGCCATTATAGAAATACACTATCTTTACTTTGAACAGTAATTCTGAAGACGTCTGACACCGGAAAATGGGGCTTTCCCAGAGAGTCTGAGCAGAAAGTTGGGCGTCCTTGTGAGTGTATAGCGTCTCCTGTGTGTCCCTAGGCTCCAAAATTCTGCAACCACTAATCTTGGTGTCAGCATATCATCTACATTTTCTTTTGTGAATTTCTTCCAGGGGGATGGGAAGTCCACAGCTGAAATTAAATATTGCTTCTTCCTTTCCTTGAAACACTAAAGTGGTTAGAGAGTTTTCAGATGACTGGTTTCAGGCAGGCATTCCTTTGGACAGTGTATACTCTTGAGTTGTGCCTGGTGGCATAGAGGTGAAGCTGAGGTTTTCTGTCTTCCTCTTGGTCCATGTTAACTTTCTACTTGTTGGTCAACACTGACCACATTGCCTGGGGAGCTCCTTGTCCTTGGGGATCAATGGGTAGTCTGGGTTCAGCTGAGTGCTTGCCCAAGGGCTGGCTCTACTGTCACTGTAGAAACTTCTTCTGTATCACTTTGAAAGTGTCACTTCTTTTTCCAAACCAAAACACAGAATAGCCTGTCATGTGTTTGTCATTAGAGACCAGGACTTTGTCTGCACTGTACAGTATTGGTCTGTGTACAGTGGGGCTGTGGTGCTGGGTGCTGGTGCCAGGCTTCTTCCTGTGCTGTCAGCAGCACAGATCTAAGCTCTTGCCAACTCTCTCATTCTGTGTATTTCACAAGCAGCAGTTTTTGTTAAATGCATTGGTTATTTTATGTGGCATAATGATAACAAACACAATTTCCAAGATGTTCTCTGGTGGCTGGTATCTGTGCGTAGTGGATTGCTAACTGGTCGCCACTTTGTTACACCCTGCTGAACTGAGCTAGCATGTGGGAAGCCCACCTGAGGGTTACTGCTAGCAGCATAAGAGGCAGAACTAGTGATGCTACTGAGAGGGTGTTAGGTAGGCTGTTTAGAGAACTTGTTTGAGCTGTTGAAAGCTGCTGGTTCTCTTGGACAATTCTGCTAGAGGAATTTGTCATGCTGGCTTTCCTGATGAACTTGTCTGTTCTCAACAGAGGAGGTGCTCAGGACCTCACTGTCACTGAGAATGTCTGTGGTTCATTTTGAGGGAGCTGTGTCCTTACTTTGAGCATCACTTCCTGGCTGTGGAGGGGAAGATGGTGCACTCTCACCCTCATGGAGAAGCTGGTTGTGTTGGCTTTCCTAATTGGAATACAGCTCTCCTTGACCTCAGAAAAGCTTGGTAATTCATTGTTGCTAAAGATGGTTGTGCTACTTTTCGGGGAGCTCTGGTTTTTACCTTAAGCATTTCTTTCTGGCTGCAGTTCAGATCCCTCAGCCTGCTAGCACAGATCCTTCATTCCATTGGCACAGAATTTGTAGCTTCCACCATGGACCTTTGGGCCTTCCAAGTACAGATCCGTGAAGTGGGCCTGCATGAGACATTGTGGGTGGTATTGTTATGTGTTCTTGGATTATAGCTGGGCTTATGCAGGATATTAGCATCCAGGCCCTCAGCTGGATTCTTTGGTCTTCAGTGTGTGGACAGATTTCCTGCACTCCTTTATGTGATTATAAAATAAATCTCATAGGATGTGTTCTGTATTGTATTGTTCCCCTTTGCAAAATCCCAAGCCATAATAGTGTTCTAGTTTTAGATTATTATTGCCTTTTTGACCATTCTCCTGATTTTTGCAAAAGAGGATTGGTGGGACAATGGCACAACATGATGTAGCTCAGAGATGATGTGGGGTTTGGAGTGTGGCTTGGATTTAAATCTGAGGTTCACTGGATAAATGAGGGAACTGTGAGTAGGGGGAGAAGAGCTTGCTTACTGCCTCTCAAGGACACAACCAGGAAAAAGATGGAAGTCTTAAAGCACACCCTTATTACCATGCCTGTTGAGAACAGCAGTCTGCAACAAATAGGATAATGCTATTTATGGTTTTTTTGATAGGGCTTGTGAATGGCCCTGGAATAGGATAATGTAAAAGCTCGCAGTGGATGATCTGTTGACAGTGATGTCCTTCCAAACCTCAAAATACTTTCATGATGGAAGGGGAAGTAAAAAGTGTTAGAATATGATTTATATATTAACCAACTTCTCATGATGAACGTATTTCACTGTGTATTATAAGTGTATCCTAATAAAAATACATTTAAAAAGAAAAAAGTAAATCTGAGGTTCACAATGATTTGATCTTAGACACAGACTTTCCTTGTACCACTTTTTGTTTTACTTGAAAAGTGTAGAATTTAGCGTTGTTATGATTAAAAATGTATATGTAGCACTGTAAGATGTGGGACAGAATTTACAGCCTTATTGTAGGAGTGACATCAGGTGGCTGTTGTAATTAGTATAAATTTTAGGAATTCTACAGGGAAAAAATGAAAAGAATAACCTTTCTTCATAATATCCACCTTAAAAAGCTTGTAGCAGATGCCACTTATGTCATTAAGTTATTTGGTTTATAACTTGATTTTTAAGCAAGCCAGATATAATTAATAGAAACTTTTATTATATTTATATTCATAGTACAATATATTATAAATATTAAAAATAGATTCACTGAGTTATATGAGTACGTTTGGAACATGACCTGAGTTCTCAAAATGCAATATTTATGAGATGGTTCAGGAAAGTACTTAGGTAGATTGAGGGATGTCTATGTCATGGCCTTCTGTGTACTCCTGCTATGAAGGGTCCTACAGTTCTGCTTTTTGCCCCACAGATTTACCAGTGAGGAGGCATAGAGAATACGAACTGGTAACTCCAGTCAGCACAAATCTGGAAGGACATTTTCTCTCCCACACCCTGTCTGCAAATCGCAAAAAGAGGTCAGCAAGGGATGTGTCTTCCAGCCCTGAGCAATTGTTCTTTAACATCACTGCATTTGGAAGAGATTTTCATTTGAGACTAAAGCCCAACACTCAACTAGTAGCTCCTGGGGCTGTCGTGGAATGGTATGAGACCTCTCCTGTGGCTGGGAATGGAACCAATCCTGGGAATGATGATCAACCTGGAAGTGTTTCAGAAGGAATCTGGAGAATGGAGCCTTTGCAAACTAACTGTGCTTATGTTGGTGACATCATGGATGTTCCAGGAACCTCTGTTGCCATTAGCAACTGTGATGGTCTGGTAAGACTTACTCATATTGTGCGTACCTGCATGTGTATGCACACTCATAGGTATTGGGGTGCACTGTTTCTTTGGCATAGTTTGGAATGTGGAGATACAAAGGAAGCCTGCAGTTCATTGTTAGATTTTAAGTTTGGAGAAAAACATTAGCAAATACTTTCCTGTTAAAGATTTTGCATTCACTGCATCTATGACACGAAGACATTACCTGAGAAACAGTGGACAATTATTCTAGCAGGTTTTACATTTTCTCTTGGGGTAAAATGGGAGATTTTATTTCCTTATTTTTTAAAAGCTTTCTGAAAATTTCGTAAAATATGTTCCTTCAGAAGGACTGTATTTCACTTGCTATGGTGGAAACTTTGGCTATTGTTTTAAGGTATTTAGAAAGGGTTCTTTAGCTTTTTAATGGAATGCTGAAGTGGAATGTGAGCAGATTTCTTATCAGAATTTGCCCAAGTAGGGCTAGGGAGATAGCTTGGTGGTCTAAGTGCCAACCTAGCTAGCACAAGGACATGAGTTTGATCCGTGGTACCACATGCCATGCTGGCCCTGGGACCTTGAGTGTGCTGTGCCAGCCCCAAAACCGGGCATGGTGGCACATACCTGTAATCCTAGTGCTGGAGAGGCTGAGACAGGAGGATCACTATGAATCCAAACTGTGTAGTGAACTATTATGCCAAATACATTTTTTAAACAAGTGCCTAAGTGGCATGACTTTCTAAACATGATATGTACTTCTGTGGTTGCTTCCATTTTTTTTTTTTTTTAAAGTAAAAATGCCCATATATTGCTTTTTAGTTTTGTGTTGTGGAGAAGTAACCACTTCTCCTTTCTGACTGTACAGGCGCAGTGTGTTCTGGTTTTATTTTATTTATTTATTTATTTATTTTTGCAGAACTGGGATGTTCTTCTGGTTTTCTTTCTCTGCTGTCACTTGGTAATTTTGTCAGTGTTCATGCATCTTCTATGCACAGTCAACTCAAGATCTTTTTGTTATATATTATGAGTCGGTGCCAAAAGAAATGACGAGAAGACCTGATGAATTTTGCTTTGGAGGTCTCATTGAGACTTGTCTCTCCCTCAGAGTGAGCTCAGAGCTCCAGAGGCATCTCAGTTTTATTTAGGGCCAAGGAACATGCTCACATGCATAATCACTAAGAAAGCCTACAGTCTCTGACCGCCACCATTTGCCTAATGCTAGATTCACACAAATGCTAATTAAAAAGATTGCAAGCAAGGGAGGAGACAACAAAGAGCCTTCAGGGTAAGCTGTTTATCTTCCTCCTTGAATCTGCTTTCTGGAATTCCCAAATAAGGGACCACAGCTGTCCCTGGGCTTCCTTTGTTGATCTTCCCTTCTTGAGATGCTAATTTCTTATCTCTACACTTTTTTCAGAAAGAACAACTTTTTCCTATAGGTTTTGGGTTGCTGTTCTTTGGGAATTTAGACCTATTGCCATTATAAAATTGCTGCTTCCAGGAGTTCTCAAAATATCCCATTTCTTAAAATAGTTATTCTGTGTTGGTTACTCTTTGACTGTAAGTACCTTCAATATTTTGGTTTGGTCTGCTAGCTGTGCTTTTGCCACTATAGGCCATATGTCTTCACAAATTCTGGTGAGTTAATTGTGTTTTAGGCTTTATTTTTGCAATCTTGGGATAGCTCTTGATGCCTGTAGTTTTTAGAACTCAAGGCAGGAAATCGTGTAATATGTATATACCAGGTCCAGATCTGCTTGCACTGTGTTAATGTAGTAGACCATCTTCTGGCCTTCAAGACATAGAGAATCTCTCACATTTTTATTGTGTATAAAAGATTGAGTAGGACACTGTTAGTTTAAGTCTTTGAATTAAAAAATCTATCAGGACTTTCTAGAAAAAAAGACTGAACAAGTTTGGATTCAGGTATTGATGAAGAGGATCTTTGACTCAGTGCTACAGTATGAAAGGGCACTTTACATAATGGTATTATTTTATAACACTTGAGTGATATTTTATAGGATTAATCCTGCATTTGTTTTTAATTTTATAGCATAAAAATTCTGTACATACTTGACTTAAGATTTGAAACTTTTGGTATTGGCTTCAAAATTAATTTAAGGAAAGAAAAAAATAATTTTAATGAATTATCACAGCCACATTTATTTTTTTATTTTATTTTATTTTTTATTTATTTTGCCACATTTAAGTTTAGCTTAATAATCAGAGTTTTTCTCACCATATGTGCCAAATCCTTTAATCAAAGATACAGAAATGTAGACAAATAACAAGTTTTTATTAGGAAAAGAGTTATAAAGTGTGAAGGAACATTGTTACTATTTTTTTTAATTAAACATTTTTCATGTTGAAGATACTGTGTTAACTATTGATATGTATAATATAAGCATAATATATGTATATAAAACTTATATATTGAAAGTGATCATTGCTCCATTCTTTGATCAGTTAGCTACTTTAATTTAAAAACATTTGTAGGAAGCCATAGGCTTAGCATTTTTCCAGGTACTGTAAAATTGTAAAAAAAAAAAAAAAAAAATCAGTTTATATCCTATAGACCTCAAAGATACTAACTTTGCCAAAGAATTTAAGCATAAATCTGGCAAAAATGTACTTCATATATAGTCTGTAGACTATATATGAAGCATATTTATCTTGGATCATCTTTAAGGGAATTATGTTTTATAGCAATTTTATGAATGATACAGTTTCTAAGCAAAGAGAATGACCCAGACCTTGGGTTTGATCCAGAAAAGCTGAGTCTAGCCTGGCAGGCAGCACTTCATACTTATATGGAAGCTTTTTCTGGAGCTTTTCGTTTCTGCCAGCAGGGTGCCTGGAAAATGAAAGTGGATGAAACACAGGAAGGTTCTGGAAGGTAGTCAAGACTTGAGGGATGATGCAGTGACTACCTTCTTCTGCTAGAGATGAACTCTTTGAATGATAGCATTGCTGATTAGTCAGCATAAGCCCTCAGCAGAGCTATGGTGGGAGAGTCATTGGTGAGAATGTGGATACATTTGGCTGATCAGTGGTTGCCTAAATTGTTTGTTCCTTTGACGTGGTACCAACGGGTTGAAGCTTGACCTTAGGGAGGGAAGCAGAGATAGCGAGATGCTATAGAACTTACCCTATGGGAGATAAAGGTACTGCTCTGAAAGGCACAGAATTATAATCAAGTACAAGTTGTCCTTTGCAAAACCTCACTTCACATTTCAAAACACTGAAAACATACTGTCCAGCAAGCATATAGTTAGTAAGGTGCCTTAGCTGATTTCACCCATGTTGGACTTCAGAACTGTGATGGAAATAACCACTGTGTGCCTTAATCATGTAACTTCATTAAACGGTCAGAGGAAAGCCAGGCTTTATGGGATGGGACAAAGCTATGCATAATGACTAAAATATTCTCTAGTTGCCTTCTGAACTCTGCAGTCTCTTCATAAAGGAATTGATATTTTTTTCCTTTTATGACCAAGAACAATATCTGTTCCTAATACCTTTTCCTGTTCTCTGATAAGGTTATCACTTAGGAATGACTAAAGATTCATTTTTTAAAAAAAAAAAATTATGTATTTGGTACAGGGTCTCACTACGCAGCTCAGACTCGATAATAATCTTCCTGTTTCAGCCTCTCCAGTGCTGGGATTACAGGCCTGTGTCACTAGGGCCTGCTTTCGGCAGGCCTGGGGTGGGAACAGCATAGCATGTGATTCTTGGGATCAAACTGGGATCTTTGATCTTGCCAGTCAGGCACTTAGGCCACTGAGCTATCTCCCTGGCCTATTTATTTATTTAATGGTTCTTGATCAACTGCTATTTTATTGTTTTTCTAGACTGTCTTGCTTATATGTAAGACTTACTGAATTCTGCAGGCTAAAGATGCCTGACTTTTATTTTATTTTATTTTATTTTTTTGAGATAAGGATTGAAACCATATTATGCTAGCTCTCTACCACTGAGCTCTGTCCCCAATCTTGGTTTTTCATGTTAATTTTTTAATTACTTTTAGTAAGAAATAACAATGAGACAGTTTCAAAACATGTTAGTAGTACATCCCCAGTAATTAATACAGTGCATATTGTTGTCTTTGTAGTAGTTATTCAGAGAAGAGGATGTAGGCATAATTTTTTTAATACAAATATTTCTTCTCATTGAACTAAAAGAAAGTAGTGCTATACATAGTTGAATATTCCATAATCGTAGTGGGTTATTGGCAGAACTGGCAATGTCAGAAGCTGTTGAGTTAAGCCTTTTATAGCTCAGCATACTAATCTAGCTTTATTTTTTATGTGTCGTGGTTCAACTTTTCTGCTGGTTGGTTAAGGGCAAGTTAAACCAACACCTGTATAACAAAACATGTAACTTTTGTATCTCCCAAGGTCAGTCAAATTTCCTGAGGATTTATCTTGAAACCATGTACAATGCTACATTCTCAGGCTGGCCTCAAACTTACAGTCTTCCTACTACGGCTCTCCTAGTTGCTGGGTTTGTAGGTGTGTGCTACCATTTCTGACAGATCAGTATGAAGATTTTCTGACAATCTAGAACAAAGCCCTGCTTTTCCAGACATCTCTTATTTCCAAATTACTCTAGAAGCCAAAGCTCAGATCCTGTTACTCTGTGTAGTTTCCTTCTAATGTCTTTTACCAAGATGCTTTTGGTGTGCTCAGCTGTGTGGAATCAGCTTGGCTGTCCATGCTCCCAATGGCTTTTGTCCTGAAGGTGTTGATCTGCCTGCCTTCCCATCTCCAGAGCAGCAGACTATGGTGGCAGCAGGTATTTGAGACCTCTTGGTGGGAAGGCACTGCCAGAAAGTAGTCTCCCTACTGACCCATTCAGGAATGTACAACTAAAATCTGTTTCTTCTACAGAGTCCTCCCATTTTCTCTGTGATGTCATTAAACCACCCTCAGTAGTGGTTCACCCTCAGTAGTGACAGTTCACAACCCTCTTGGTGGTCTATACATTTTCCAAAATAAATGTTTGTTTAGCTAGTGGGCATTATGCCATGTATGTCATAATCTAAAGACATTGAATTTTTCTAGACCTGCTAATACAACATTGCCTTGTTAATTCCCCTGGATTTGTCATCAGAGGGAATTCATAGAGAGTGTGGTACTTGCTAATTGGTTGCTTTACAGAATTATGAACGTTCAGTGATTTCCTTGTGGGCTGAATTTAAGATCGAGGAGTTTATCTAAGATGGAGGTTTTCAGCAATTGTGTGTTTTTTTTTTTTTTTTTTTTATCATTTTTGTTCTTCTTTCAAATGGAATGACCAGTGATTACCTAATGAAGTAGTACAGAAAATGGAGAAACTCAAGGAAGGTTTGGTTGAAACACAGGCAGGAAGTTTTTTTCTTCCCATCCTCACTCACCATTGGTACACTCTCTGATGTGTGAAGGCAGGCCTGCACTAGGAAGCCAGGGGTTTGGGGAAGCTAAAGTTAACTACTTAGGAGCCATAAATGAACCTCTTTTCTAAAATAGCTGGTAGTCACATCTGGTTAATATTAGAGGCGTTTTATCCCTTTCAGGTTTTGGAGAGAACCAAATGCGGTCTTTGTGAGCAATTGCAAACTTCTAACAACGTAGTTCCAGTTCCCTGCCTTAATTTAAGACCTTTGCCTTGGGATTTGATGGCTTTAAGAGTTGACTCTTGTGTGCCTGTTTCAGTAAGTCTAGCTGCAGAAGTCCTTTTGAAAGATCTTTTTGCAATATTGTTCATGTGCATGTGATTGAGAACATTGCTCAGTCTGGTAAATGAAATATTCAGTGCAAAGAGTAGGAATATCTGTTTGCTCACCTGGTACAGGTCTGAGCTAGTGAGCACACTGTTCACCTGTCCTCCATTTTCAGATAGATTGGCAGCCAGGTTATGCTTGTGCAAAACTGGGGAGGATAGTTCAGCACAGTCTGTAGCCATCTTCACCTCTTACATTAATTTGCATGTGTCTAGCATTGGAAGTGTGTCAAGCCCTTTTCAATGTTTTTAGTCCATATTCATCTTTGTGACTACATTATATAAGAACAGCTATTATACAAAAGTATGACTGGGAATCAAGTAGGAAGTGGGAAAAAAAGACAAATGTGTTTTCAAAAATTTAAATTATTTTGAAAATATTTTTTTGGCATCTGGGTAATTTGTTAGTTTACAAGTACCATAAATGTTCACTGCTAGTTTTTTTTTGCATAAATTTTGTAATTTCTTATTTTTTCCTTTGACTTTGGCATACTATGTCTTTAAAATTAAACTTAAGGGTTTAATTTAAATTAAATTTAAATATTGAGAAAACAATGTGATACTGCAAATTTTGCTTTGTATAGAAAATAAAAAAAGGCCTTGGAATTACCTTTTCTTTTCAGTGTTGGCCTAGGAAAGTTTTTTCAATGCATAGAAGCTATGTCATCATGGTTTTTAAATACATCCAAGAAATGCTTTCAATCAGGTGAGGTGTACAAGCCTGTAATTGCAACACTTGGGAAGTTGAAGCAGGAAGATTGCTATGAGTTCAAGGCAAGACTGAATTGCCTGGTGTTACCCTGTGAAAACAGTGCAAATCAGAACTTAAACACTTTCTTCTGAGTAAATATAATTGAAACAAGAGCATATGTGCAGCACAGAACTAATACAATCCAAAGGGACACAGTTCTTGAAAACACTGTAAACTGATGATTTGCAGCAGCATGATTGTTATTTAACTTCATAATATTTGATTTTAGGAATATTTATCTGTATTAATAGATTTGAAGCACTACATTTTGAAGTACTTATATTTTATATAAAAGGCCTGATTCTTATTGCCATGTTGAATATGTGCTAAAGTAGGCTGGCCATAACTTTGTCTTTAAAGGATGCTGAAAATAATACATACAAAATCATGATGAGGTATAAGGCTGAATATTTTAAGACATAAGATTGGAATAGATGATGTAGCATTGAGGGCTTGAAATATTCTTTTTGCCTGGATGATGCTATGAAGAATGGTTGATGGAAAAAGCAATATTTATGATACCACAGAATTGGTAGTGTAAGTATGTATGTTAAAGTAATAAAGGATAGTGGCAGGGGTGATAGGTAGGGGAACTGCAAACTGAGGGGAAGCTAGGAGAGGGAGACTGATTTAGGTATGGGAAGGTAGATTTCATGAACTTTGTGACATATAAACGAGTATATGGAGAGCATATGAAGTGTTCTTCATGCATGTGGTGTGTTCGTATATGAATACAAGATGAAGGGTGATATCATACAAAAGGAGGAAAGAAAAAGAACAAGGATATGTTAGAGTTTTTTTTTTTTTTTTTTTTGAATTGGGGATTGAACTGAGGCACTGTGCTTGTCAGCAAAGCACTTATTCTACTGAGCTATTTCCCCAGTCCTATGTTAGAGAGATTATTGTGGGCTGAATTCTCTAGCTGCAGAGTCAAGTATGTATTCAGCAAGAGAATAGCACAAGGATTCTTGTTCCTTAATTTTCTTGCTTTTTTTTCCTAGAAATTTTTCTACCAAGTCAAGTATTTACAAGCAATTTTTTTCTCCACAAGTTTGTTCCCCAAACTAGCTGAGAGAATGAAAAGTTAGATTATATATATATATATATATATATATATATATATATATATTTGATTTATTCTTAAATTAATTTTAGAGAGAAAGAGTGATAAGATAGTTTCAAAACAAATTAGTAGGACAGTTATAATAATACATTGCATATTGTTATCTTCATAGTAGTTATTTAGAGTATAAGATGCAGACATACCTTGCTGAAACACTATTAGTACAAATCTCTCCTGTCATTGAACTAAGAGAAAGTAGCTGCATATCTATCCTACTTTATATATAATTTCACTACAAAATGGTCATGAATTTGTATCCCCTTTTTTGTTTCGTTTCGTCAGAGATGGGTATTCAATTGCCATTCAAATATTGTAGGTGCATGAATTCAGCAAAATAACCCAATATAGTCCAATAGTCCATAATTGTAGTGGGTTATCAGAAGAACTGGCAGTGTCACAAGTTGTTAACTTGAGACTTACAGCTCAGCATATTAATATGACTTTTTTACCTCATGGTTAGATTTTTAGACTTTTCTGCTGGATGGGTGACACTAGATAAAGCTATTATAACAAAAAATGTAACTTTTGTGTCTGATAGGGCAATCAAATCCCCTCAGGGTTTACTGTGAAACCATGTATAGTAGTTTGTAGATCTTTTGTCAGTGTCAGCCATCTGGATGAGTCATAACCATTGCTTGACCAAATTACCCTCTGTGAAAGGCTGAGACAATGTTTTCTCTCTAGGTGACTTTCTTTAGGCACACTATGCATCACTGATCATTTTCCTCTGTGGCCCGATAATCTCCTTGATCAGAAAATTTGGGACACCACTGAGATATAGGATGTAATAGTATAAGTTCTCTGGTAGCCTGAGTCCTCACTGACCTTGGATGGTTAGGGCCAAAATATTGACTATCCTTGTAGCATTTCATTTTCTCTAATTTTTGTTAACCATCCAGAAGAGAAGCTAAATGATATAATTACCCTATGACATAGGCAATTGAGTTTAACATCACTATCTGTCTGAGTATCAAACTCCTTAGACATAAAATGGAATAGATATTTTCCAACAGACATTGATATTCTAAACTTGAAATCCCTATAGAATGTGAAAAAAAAACAATTACATATTTTTATAAAAAATTTAGAAATCTAGCATATACAACATTGTAGCAGGACAATCCTATGACTTTTTTCTTTTCCTGCCTGTTGTTTACATTTACTACCTTTGTTTCAAACAAACATTTACTTGAGAGTATAGCAATAATTGATATGACATTAGAAGCAGTACACATCTAGAAGAACAGAATGTTGTTTTAATTTATTTCATGAATGGCTGGTGATGTGGAGCATTTTTTCATGTATTCATTAACTTCTAGTATTTCTTCCTTTGAGAAATGTGTGTTCATCTCAAGAGTGGTTTTAATATTACAAATTGCTATCCTCAGTGTAGTTGCTTAGTTCACAGATATCAACATACATTGTTACGACAATAATTCTACCAGTTAACTGCTAGTTCCGAAAAGCTGATGGAGCTTCTTAGGACCATTGTCTTAAGCATTTTGTGGATATAAATCTATGGTTTTGCCCCTGCTGTGCTTTCTAACTTTTATCTTTGATCTCTCTTTGTTGTTTAATTCTTAAATTCTTACTTTTGATTTAACTGTGTAATACCTTTCAATTTTTATTTCTTCTTTTGAGTTCTTACACTAGGGATACTATATGATATTTACACATGTAGGTCTGTATCTTAATTTTCTGTCATTGCTCATACAAACACCTGACACTCAAAATGAGAGAAGGAAAGATTTATTTAGCTCACAGTTATTGGAGGTTTCAGTCTGTATTCAGCTGGCTCCAAAGCAAACTGGCACATGGCAGAGGGCAACCTTTCATGGTGGTGGGCAGAGTACAAGAGCACAGGGAGAGAGCTAGGAGCAGCTCAAGAAGCTAACTTCTCTTCTTACCTTACATTGAAATGCAAATTGCCTACCTTGGGGGAGGCGCAGCACCCATTCTCACAATAGTCAATTACAGAATCCAGAAGCTGCACCATGAGTGCAATTGGCTTTGTGGGGGACACCTATGCACAAACCATAACAGTCTGGTTTATTTCACTTAGTATATCGTCAAGTTACATCTACTTATATGTAAAGGCTTTGAGTTTATTATTCATTTTAGCTGAGTAATACTCCATTGTGTAAAAACACCAAATATTTTTTATCCCTTACATAGGTGATGGGCATTTTGGTTGTTTCCAAGATTTGGCTATCACAAATTGTGCTGCTATAAACATAGGTGCACATACATCACTGTGATATGTTTTCATTTCTTTTGGAAAAATTCTGAGAAGGGTGGAGAGCTGGATTGAATGGGATTTCCAGTCCTAGTTTTAATGAGTCTCCACACTGATTTCCACACTGGTTGCACCAGTCTATATTCCCACCAGCAATGGAGAAACGTCCCTTTTTCCCCACAAACTCTCCAACATTTGTTGTTGGTTGATTTCTTTATGATGGTCATTCTTTCTGGGGTGAAATGGTATCTGAGTGTTGTTTTAATTTGCATTTCATGGATGACTAGTGATGTGGAGCATTTTTTCATGTATTCATTAACTTCTAGTATTTCTTCCTTTGAGAAATGTGTGTTCATCTCAGATGCCCATTTCTGCATAGGGTCTTTAAATTTTTGGGCCATAGTGTTTTTAGTTGTTTATAAATTCTATAGAGAAGAACTTTGTCTGAGTGCTTATTAGTTAACAATTTTTCCAAATTTGTGGGACTCTGTTGGTAATTTCTTTTGATGTACAAAAACTTCTCAGTAAGAGGAGGTTCCAGTTAATTCTTTAAAGTGTTACCCATGCAGTTTGATTTTTGTTCATGAACTGTTTGCCTATCCCTGTGTCAAGATTACCCCCTACTTTCTCTTCCAGAAGATGTAGTATTTCTGTTTTCATGTTTAGATCTTTAATCCATTTTTGACTTTAGTTTAGTGCATGGTGATAGACCTGAATCAAGTTTTAGTTTTTGTCATGTAGAGAGCCAGTTTTTCCAGCATCATCTGTGAAAGAGGCTCTCTTTCTTCCAGTAAGTATGTTTGTCTCTTTAGTCAAAGATAAGGTGGCTGATTGTGTGTGTAGTTGATTTTGCATTTGCCAATCTGTTCCATTGATATTCAGGTCTTTTTTTTTTTTTTTTTTTTTTTTTTTTTTTTTTTTTTTTTTTTTTTTTTTTTTTTTTTTTTTTTTTTTTTTTTTTTTTTTTTTTTTTTTTTTTTTTTTTTTTTTTTTTTTTTTTTTTTTTTTTTT
>PVJA010003749.1:0-92099 GCA_004027025.1 Myocastor coypus | reverse complement strand
TTTATTTATTTATTTATTTATTTATTTATTTATTTATTTATTGTTTCACAACCTTTGCTTGTTTATTCACTCATTTTTATGGCCGGCTCAGCCCGCCCTGAGGGCAGGGCTGGCGCAGCATGTGGTGCCCGGGATTGAACCGCGGTCCCTGAAGCCACCCAAGCTTTTCCAAGCAGGCGCTTTAGACCACTGAGCCATTCCGCCGGGCCCAAGAGACCTCTCCCTTTATTAGATCACAGTATAGTGATCCAGGTAGAGCCTGTTTCTTCCAAGTTTGCAGATCAATGAAGAAATCTTCTGTTTTACCTGAGTAGTACAACTACTGTAGTGTCACTATAAGGAATAGACAAATGTGACCTCTCTTTCCTTATTTGGGTGAGGGAGGTTAAGTAAACTGCTCAGAGTTTGCTTAGGAATAGCTGAAGTAGAATGCATAAGGGACTCAACTCACTACCCTCGCTATACCAATATAATCTGCCAGCAAGGAGTGGAATCTATTTCCCCACCTCTTGATTCCAGCTAGCTTAAGATATTTTTTGGCCATCAAGACTCATCAGAAGTGACAGGTGGAACCCCGACCTTATGCTCTTCTATTCTGCTTCAGGGCCCCAGGTAATGGTCCTGTGCACAAGGTGTACTAGCCTGCCAGGGGCCGAGATCTGCATGATGGTGTGACTCTGTCATCCCACTTAGCTCACTGGCCAACTCATGAGTGAACCTGGCCAGAATGGTCCAGTGGATTGCTGCCTATATCTTGAACTTGTAGATACATGAACTAAAGAAATGCTTGTTGTCTTAAGCCAGTGAGGTTTAGCAGTTTGTTGTGTAACATTATTTGACAATAGACAGTGCAATAAAAGGCAAGTCTTCAACAACAGGTTTGAAGAGTGACTAGATGACTCTGTGGCCAATAATTTTGAACCTTTAAAAGGGGCTCACTATAAAACTAAGACGTATATGCATGTGCCTATCTAATATACATTCACTTTATAAAAGGTAGGCACAACAGGTGTAGACATGAAACAACTAAATGGACCTCTTTAAAGTGAGAGGGATTAAGTGTGGGAAGCATTAGTAAAAATCATACCTTTAATATAAAAGCCAAAGAATAAAGACTTTACAAAAATAATTAGAAGGGGCCCGGCAGGATAGCTAAGTGGTCTAAAGCGCCTGCTTAGGGGGCAGCTGTAGGGACCGCGGTTTGATCCCCAGCACCACATGCTGCACCAGCCCTGCCATCAGGGCAGGCTGAGCCAGCCATGAAAATAAATAAATAAACAAAAAAGTTCTGAAACAAGAAAAAAATAATAATAATAACAAATTCTAAAAAATAATTAGGAGGCATAACTATGAATCATTACCTTTTAATGATATTTGAAAATATGACTATAAAAATATCAAAAAAGTAAATATCGTAGAGCTGGGAGTGGATTGCACACACCTTTAATCCCAGTACTTGGGAGGCTGAGGCAGGAGTATCAGTGTGGGTTCAAGATCAGCCTGGGCTACAAAAGCGAGCAGAAAAAGCCACTTGAACTACATAGTGAGACCCTGTCTCCCAAGGACAAAAAAAAAAAAAAAAAAAGTTAAGTATACTATTGGTCTAACCAAAGAGTTACTTAGCCATAGTTTACTATCTGACAGTATGATCTGAGTGTGTCACTCCAGTTTCATGTGTTAGAAACATAGTTCCCAACAAAAGCATTGTATTTGTTACCAGGGAAGTGGGCTGGTTATCATGGAAGTGGGGTCCTCACAGAAGGATGAGTTCAGCCTCCTTTCTCCCTTTCTTGTTGGGGGGGGGGGTCCCTCCTACCACTGTGAAACTGCGTAGCAAACCCTGACTACAAACAGCCTCTTCATCTGTGGTTGCCAGCCTCCAGAACCCTCAGCCAGACAAATGTCCTTTAATTTGCAAATTATTCAGTCACCAGGTTTCTGGTCTGACAGCACAAAACAGACAGGCATCTGGTTTTCATGAAACAGCATTGTCATGGCAACTCACAAAATGAGCACAGAACAAAAATAGTGCTAGAATAGCAATAATAGCAAAGCTCTTGATGGTGATCACTCAACAAATTTTAGTCATTCATATACTATGTGGAAAGCATCATGCTAACCCTCGGGAACCCAAAATAAATGATCCCCGGCCTTTCCTGATTTCTGATGGACCTATGCAACTGAAAAACAACATGGTACATATGACTAATTTTTCAAAAAATGTATAAGCAGTTCCTATAAAATAATATTTATCTTACTCCATTAATAATGTTCTGAAATGAAAGGTTCAAAAGACCTAAAAATCTGTGTGTTTATACTTGGCTACTAACCTGCATTATATGAATTGTATTGTATTAATTTATGTCTCCTTCACCCAGGAAAATTGAACTAGGAGTTAATAATGACTCTAATACCACCAATTTCAGAACAAAAAAGACATTATTTCCCATGTGGTTTAAGGACTTTAAAAAACCTTAGTGAACATATAAGATCATACTGTGGAAGCGTTTCTAAATTTGTTTCAAATAAAGGCCCAGTAAAGGTACTACGAGCTAGCACCGAAAATCCAGTTTTATCTGTAATTTTTTTCATGAATTACAAGTTCAGTATTAGTACTTTCATTTCTACACAGAAATTGAGATGCCTGATTAATTTCACAATAAGAAGAAAAAGAAGGAAAGAAAGAAAGAAAGAAAGAAAGAAAGAAAACTTCTCTTAGTGGACTCTCAGTGTAAGAGAAAATGGCCAATAGCACCTGATAGGAAGTAAAAAATAAAAAGAACAAGGACAGCCTTTTGTATTTTTAATATTTTTGCAGGAATACCAAAGCAAGTCTTAAGAGGGTCTATACAGGAGTCAGTAGTACATGCAGGACCTTTAGACTAAAGCCCAGTAGTGGCTGGACAGTACTGACCAGATGGCATCTTGCAGACCTGTTTCTATGAGGGGCAAGCTGAAAGCTTAGTGTGAATGCTGGTTATTTAAGCAAGTAAATGAAGGACCCAGATTCCTCACCTCCTGTTCTTAGCCCCTGCCCAGGTGACCTTAGCCCCCATCCATCTTCAGAAAGGCTAAAGTGGAGGGACTAAGTTTTAAACAAACTAAAAGGAGACAGACAAATAAGATTAGAAATGTGAGGTCTCATTGTTGAGGGGACTGTTAACATTTTGTTCTTTATCTTCACACTCAACCAAGTAAGGAAAAGCCTTGATGAACTGAAACAAGAAGAGAAAATGAAGATTTTTAAAAGCATAGATCCACTGAGGTGGAGATCTTGCACTCTGAGTAGTATTCTCAGTCATCTGGGTTGGGCATTAAGCTCATCTTTACAGACCAAAGCTGGCCTGGAGGAGGACAGAAATAGCAATGCCTGGGGTCTGCATGTTCATTGTATAATCCTAAGGCTTTAAGAACTTGGAAGTGAAGTTACTCCACACACACCTCTCCAGGCGACCAGGGACGGGTTAACACACTCCTCTGGGTGAGGTGAGAGTGGCAGGAGCAGGGAGATACTGCCTAAAGAAATAGCATCACCTGGACAAAGCTGGGACCATGGCCTCCAGCATCAGCCACCCTGGCACAGAGCTATGGTTTCCCAAGCTCTCCTGTGTACTCTTTACCTTCAAGTCTACCCTCACCGCATTGCTGTTCTTTAATGTTCTTCAGCCTCTACTGCTGCTTCCAACAATGCTGTTGCAGCCTTCCTGCTACTTATTTATTCATCCATCTATCCAACCATTCACTCCTCCATTCATGTATTCATTCAGTACTTAATGACACTAAGTGTTTAATATATATATATATATATATATATATATATATATATATATATATATATATCCTGCAAGATTCTCTTTCTTTGTGGGATTTACAATCCAGTTTGTGAGTGTGTGAGCAGCAGGGTGGGCATAAATAGAAAATAAGTAAAAAGATCCCATAAAATATTGTAAGTGAGCAAATCATGTAGGCTAGAAAAGAATAGATGGTGTGGCAGGAGAAGCAGTGTTGAAAATATAACCATGCCTTTGCATGGAGAGAGTTCACTCTGCCAGATATCACTAAAGCATGCAAATGCTTATAAAAGGCAAGCTAAACTGCCAAGATTAGAAATGCTTGTAACTGGAAGTAAGCAAAGAAATTAATGCTGCTGAATAGTGTCCAATCTCTTAAGAACTTGCAAATGTAGTCAAGATTGCATATCATTAGAAAAGCTGGAGTAAAAACGCAAGTCAGTATGGCCAAGCTTTCTCTGCAGTCCATGACTGATCAGAGTTAACACAGTAAATATTTAATTCCACCACTTGCAATTGCCCTTTGCCCCCAGCGCTTGACTTCAGCAGCTCTGAGAGCTTAGATGAACACCCGGGCTCCTTTCACCTGCCTTGTGCTAACTCTGGCTTAGCTGGCTGCTGTGGGACAGGATCCCAAGAAACACGCAGCAACACTGGGAGATGCAAAAAATTCAGTGGAGGTATGAAAAGGACAAAACTATACACTGGGACCTGGAAGGGATCTTAAAGGGAGAGAAAGACTACCCTATTCTCCTACTTTCTATTAAGATCTGGAACCCAGAGAGAAAGGTCAAGTGGTTTTCTCCAAGGCCTCCTAGTTGGAGCTCTTGATTCATACAGAGTCCTCTCTCTCTTGCATCTTGTAGTTGCTAGAGATGCGTTGGGGTTCTTTAATGTGTCAACTTCACTGGGCTGAACAAGAGTTCTCAGAATTTCTGAGTAGCATGGGCCACAGGAGACATCTGTAGAAGAGCTGGAAGGAAGTGAGCAGCAGCTTCTATTTTGATCTTTACCCAGAAATGTACAGGAAGTGTCCATTGTTCTTTGATGGCTCGCTCATTTGGCATGCAGTTTTCCAATCCTTAAAAATAACTGTCCAATTCTTAAAAGTAATTTGCCAGTGCTATAATGGTTTTCTGGGCCCATCAAAATTACATTTGGCATACAGTGTTCCAGTCCTCCCAGAGCTCATCTCCTTTGTCAAACGTCCGTGGAGTCCCAAGGTGAAGCAAGACAGATCTACCTGATTCCCGCTGAGCCTGTGTTTCGCTAAAGTGCAGATGGACTAGGGCTCCTGTCTGTTCCTTGGGGCCCTGCTCCCCTCATGAGTTCTAGCTCATCCCTGCTCTCCTCCACTTCATGATCGTTTTCCCTCTTCTGTAGACTTTAAGCTCCACACTCAGAGGTGAAGAAAACATACTTAGCAGAGATGATTTATTAAGTCCCACAAGTGCATAAAGCAAAGCCTTGTAGCAAATCCCTTCTAGTGGTTTTGCATGTCTAATTGTCCTCAGCTGAAGGAAAGGGCTAGCTTCTGGGAAAATCAGTGGTCACAGCTGTGCCTGGTACCATAGGAATGGTCTGCTTCTTCCCTTGTCGGGCCCAGGGTCACTAACCTTTCACATGCCACACCAGCTGTCTCCATGTACCATTTTCCAATGCAGAAGTGACACTCTAATGTTAAAGATGTGCTTTACTAGCTTGAAAGTTTTACCACTGCTTAATAATCAAAGGATAACTAATATTCATTCAGTGCATGTCACAGTTGAACAGCAGTGTTATAAATTTTGAGTCTGGTAAAATACACAAAATACAGAATACACAGTACCACTCTTGGATGTGTGGGGAAACTAAAGGAACAAAAGCTGTGGAATCCACCCAAAGTCATCAAATTCATAATCACTAGAACCAACTTGGTTGGCCCCACTCTTAGCTCTACACTGACTTTCGTTATAATGAATTTTTATACTGTGTATACTGAACATTACACTGAATTTTGTTTTCTTGCACATAACATTCCCCATCATGCTCATTTTCCATCAATAAATACCCCCATTACTTACTTCCTCTCACATCTTAGAAGACAAAATGTCATTAAAAAAAGAAGAAAGAAAAAGAAAAGAAAAACTGTGCTAGCACCTGATATGGCTGCCCTACCCTTTCCTGTGCTCATGACAGGCATGACTAATCCATTACAATGCGCATCCCGAGTCTTCCTGGTCAGGGCTCCAAGGTGATTCCCACTATACCAATATACCACTAGCAAGTGACTGTTGCTACGAGATTGAAGACAAAACTAAAAGTTGAGGCTACTTTCTCAGATGGGAGGGAAGATAATGTTAGTCAAAACAAAGAAGTAGAGAACAGAACTATGAGTTAATCTAGGCATTAAACTTTTACTATGTAAAAAGCCTACTTAGTGAAACACAAATTAGTGTAAAACATAGTCTGTGACATTAAGGATCTTCTAGGTTTGTTTAAGCAACAATGCATTATTTATATGTGCATATAGAGTATGATCAAAGGATATGGTAAGTATATATTTGTATGTGTATATGTATATGTATATGTATATGTATATGTATATGTATTAATACAAAGTAGTATAAAAGTGCTGCACAATGACTGGCACAGACATGAGAGTGAAAATTGGAAATGGAAAGTGAGTATCATTTATGACTTCGATAGAAAAGTGAAAAATATATTTTTAATTTTTTTTTTAATTTTATGTATTTGGAATAGGGTCTCACTGCACAGCTTGGACTCACAGTGATCCTCATAGTGATCCATAGTCTTCTGCCTGAGATTGTAGGCATGTACCACCACTCCTGGACTCAGTGGCTGGCTCAGCAGACCAAGGGGCAGGGACAGTGCAGCATGTGGTGCCCAGGATAAAACCTCAGTCCCTGCACTTGCCTAAGCAAGAGCTTAGTCCACTGAGCTATCTCACTGGCCATGGAAAACACATTCTAAGAAAGAAAAATGACAGGTGTAAAATTTCTGATGACAAAAGTGAGAAAGTCAAGGCCAATGATTGCAGAAAGGGTCTGAAAGAAGACAGAAAATATGAAGTGAAAATTCGAGTTTCAGGATTCCAACTCTTTGAGTTTTATGTTTTCATTTGATAAGAATTCATGTATCTTTTCACACCAGTGAAGTTTCCATGGATACAAACAACCACCAATCAAAAGTATCTGGAAAAATACGCACCTATCCTGAACACCCATAGACACTTTTCTTTGTCATTATTTCCTATTAGCACAACTATTTGCAAGACTTTTATATTGTACTGGGTAGTGTAAATCATATACAGTTGACTTAAAGTAGACAGAAGTATGTGTACAGGTTACAGGAAAATGCTACGCCATTTTATATAAGGGACTTGAGCATTCTCAAATTTGTTGCCCATAGGGCTCCTGGAATTAACCTCCCACAAATGCTGAAAGATGACTGTGTGCGCTTGCGTGCACGTGTGTCCACCTATTCTTACACAAGGTATACCTCCTCCATACCTCTAAATTTTGTTCCTCTCACTATTCACACAATTGAACATTAATCCTGTGGGTTCCTCCTAGACTGACCTTGTGCTCTATGAGCCACTCGTCTCTTGGTCCCTGAACTCTTAGCAAATGTGACACAGTGAAGGGTTCCTCTCTGGCACTTACCTCTGCAGCCTGCCACCTCCTAAGAACATATGCAGTCCAGCCTGCTAGACAGTGAAACATGCATGTCCCCATTGTCCCTCTGCTCCCAAACAGTAGTCAACTCCCAGGCCCTTGCACTTACCTGAAGCCAAACTGCCGTCTGAACCCTATCTATGTAAGTGAACCACAGATTTATAGGCTACTTCAATTAATTTGAAGAGGTTTGTTACGCAGAGCTATTTTCCAAATATGCAAGTGATCAGAGTTCTCTTCAGTTATAATACCCTATATTAAAAATATGCTGGTGCTTTTTGTTTTAAAATAAAGTTTATGCTAGTCAGGTTGAGAAGTCAGCGAGACCACTAACACTTTTTCTCTAAGGAGAAAAAAAGTTCAATTCCCTTCCTTTCATATTTCCTTACATATGAATATATATAAACATTGATACATAATAATCAGCATAAACAAATACAGAGTTATACTTTTTCTGTGACTCTCTAAATCCAGATATTTGAAGGGAAAAATCACTCTTAATATGGTAACATTTTCAAATGCAGGAGAGCTGACCTATGGTTGTAGTCATTTTTTTCTTTTCCCAGAAAAAGGCTTTTAGCTCCCAGGAGCTCTGGCATGTTACAGTGATCCAGGGTGAGGGCTTCTCCTCCCTCTGTATGTGTCTCAGTTGTTAAAAGCATGTATATGTCTCAGTTGTTAAAAGCTCAGAAGATGGGGGCCTGGCGGGATGGATTAGTGGTCTAAAGCGCCTGCTTGGGGAAGCTTGGGCAGCTTCAGGGACCATGGTTCGATCCCCGGCACCACATGCTGTGCCAGTCCTGCCTTCGGGGCAGGCTGAGCCGGCCATAAAAATGAGTGAATAAACAAACAAAGCTTCTGAAACAAGAAAAAAATAATAAATAAAATAAAATAAAGTAATTCTTTAACAAAAAAAAAAAAAGCTCAGAAGATGGAACAAATGAGAACTATGCCCTCTCAGGTGGGCCAAGGAAAGAAAAGGAGTAAAATGTTAACAAATGTATTTATTATAAAAAGTATCTTATTTTTCCTCTTTCTATAGTACTCTGTGACAGAGGAATGACTCTTGCTTCTGTCTCATGCAGCAGAGTTATACTCCTTGAACATAATGTGCAACTGATTTCAAAGGACACAAAATACTGCAACAGCCGCCACCTAATCACAAGTACCTAAGGGCCGGTATGTAAGTTCTTCTTAGAGGCAATCATGGAGTGCTCCTAAACATGAACATGTGGGTCTCTCTGAAGGACCCCCTGCAGGCCCCTACCACGTTCATATGGCAGATGAACAGGAAGACAGGTATCTGAGTGCAGTTTTGACCTACTGCACAGACAGCTCTGGAGCTTGCAGCACACTGCAGAGTTGTCATTGCTGGTGGTGACACAACAGACGTGCTGGCTGGGAGTGCACAGAGGACAGCGTGTGGGTGTTGAAGGCAGGGAATCCAATCTGTAATTTCCCAGGGTGCACAGCTTGCATCAGCTAAAGCTAGTTCTTTGGCAGGGGAAGGGCTGTGAACCTTCAGAATCAGTCCTCATAGCTGCCCTCTAGATGGACAGGCGGTGAGAGACCCTGAATGGGCCATGCATAAGGTCCCCTACAGCTCAGAGTTCTTGTATGTGCATGTGATGTAAACTCAGAGGCTGAATACTGAGCATACAGAGGGATATTAGTGAGGAAAAAAACCTCCCAAAACAAATATAGATCAGGACTCATTCCCCCGGTGAGCATTCCTTAAGGAATGTCATTGCTCAAAATACTCTCACACATCCGAACAGGTGTTTCTGCCAGTTTTATGATATGGGCCAAGCATGCCATTAAGGCAGCAGTTGACGCTGCCTTTCACGTGGTTCATTGCTTCTTCAATCCTCACCTCCTTAACATCCTAAGCAAGTTCAAGTGGGAATTGAGAAGTGCCAACCCTTTGGTGAAGGCAAAAGATCACTGCAGAGTCACACGGAGCACCTGTGTGCCTCTCCAGGGGCCCTCGGCAGCATCAGGCAGACCACCCTAAGAGATAATGCATTTCATAGAGATAAAACCGAACTGGTCTTAAGAAAGAACTGGGTTATCAAATGCTACCCAATAAAGACACAATCATGCATGCTTTTCTCCTCTTTTCTAAAACTTTAGACCAAAGTGAGGACCAAATGATCTACTTTCCAACTCAGTCAGACCCTTGCGGACCTCGTGAAACCAGAAGTGAAACCAGCACTTTCTGGAAGCACCCATCTCCTTACAGGGGCTGAGAGACTCAAGTATCTGAGCAGAGCAGAGACGCACACACATATTTTCCAACCTCTGTTGATTGATTTATCATGAATTACATAGCTTTTTCTTAGTTTTTCACCTAGATTTTATAACTAGAAGCTTTAATTTTACAGGTTTTAAGTTCAGTTCACAGACAGTGAAATATATATATATATATATATATATATATAGAGAGAGAGAGAGAGAGAGAGATGTCTATATATATATATATATATCTGAAGTTTATTTTTATGAATTTTGATGAAAGCACTGATGTGACCTAAACCCCTTTCAAAATGCAGAAATCACCCCAATCAGTCCCAGTGCTTAGTATCCACAGGCGACAACTACTTCTCTCTCTCTCTTTTTTGTTTTTTTAAATGTATTTGGTACAAGGTCTCACTATGCAGCTTGGACTCGTAGTGATCCTGTTTTCACCCTTCCCAGCACCAGGTCTTGGTGGCCGGCTCAGCACGCCCGAGGTTGGGACTGGCACGACATGTGGTTCCAGTGATGGAACCCCAAGCCCTGCACTTGCCTAAGCAGTTGCTCAGTAAGCTGAGCTATCTTGCCAGCCCAACTATCTTTTCATTTCACCTTAGGTTAATTTGGCTCACTCTGGAAGTTCTTCAAAACAGAAAAGTTTTTTCTCTCTCTGCATCATGTTTCTGAGGCTGATTCTCAGGTTGTGGATTTCAGTACATCACCTTAATGTTGCTAATCAGTGTTTATTGGAGAGATTTAGATCCAGCCCTTCCCAAGTAGTTGCTCTGGTGGCTAATGCCACCAAACTTCTTATTTGGATAATTGCATATTTGTTTTTTAAATTGTGATGTTTTAAAAGAAAATACTCCTAAATGAACAGGGTAAATATTTTCCAGTACAGAGGCACTGGGAGTAAAAAAACAAACAAACGAAACTTCCAAAAGTAAATTCTCAGACAACATTTCATGTTTTATTAAAAGAGAAAAAAAATACTATCCCTCAAAAATCCCTGATTTCATCATTGGAAACTTCTTCAAATATAGCAAGAAAAATACTGTGTTATAGACTTCACTGTATACATTTTATCTTTAAAACTCATGGCTCGCCTAGGGAAACCAATCAACCATGCTGTTCTTAGGCCGAGCAGTAGCAGTGTAACCTAAAGATTAATTCCCTGGGTGTTTTCTTCCTGGCAGAATCTCTTAACTGGCTAGCATGCTAATCCTTTTCTTAGAAGAACACTTAGCACTGCAAATGTGTGAGGCAAACACAAAAAACCCAAGTCCTGGTTTGCTATGCAAATCAGCACCATGGAAATGGGCCTGGAGCAGCTGAGCTCAGGGCCACAGGCAGGGAGCAGATGAGCTATGGATCAAAGCCTGGGGAGCACTGCTGTCAACAGGATTATGGATGCAGATGTCTTCTCACCCTGTGCTTCCTTTCCTCCTGAACTGGGAGACTTACATTTGACTGCAGTGGGCTGGACTGTCACAGAGCTTCTATCCCTCCTTTATAGCCCAACTAACAAGCTATTTACATTACAGACATTTGACTGTGATATTGCTTAATCTACTGATTCTCACCATAAGAAATATATTTATAGAGGTCTTCAAAACATGTGGCTTCCAATTTGAATAATGAAGTGTTTTTCTATGTGCCCCTTATGCGGACATAGGAATGCTCTTGCCCTTGGTTTATTTGCAAGACCTCTGTGGTCTAGTAGGGTCACAGGTACTCTTTTGAAAGCAGAAAGGATTTTTCCTCCTAATAAAAGCCAAAATTCGAAACAGTACATGGTGACAGAAATTGATGTGATTGCCTCTGGGGTGGAGAGGATCCATTGGGAAAAGCATGAAGGGACTTCTCATAATGATAGATACATTCTTCTTTCTGGTTGGCATGATTGTGACACTAATGTACACATCTGCCACAATTGATTGAGTTCTGCATAAGATCCGTTCACTCTACTATATGCAAATTTACATCCCTGGAGTGCTGAAAAATAATATTATTATGAGGGCTCAATGGGCTTCACCAAAGAAGCCATGACTCAAAAAGAGATGAGAAGCCTTGAGCTCCAACCAGTAGTTAGAAACTGCAGGGAAGTCACCCCAGAGCCAAGCTGAACTTGATAGGCAACCACTGCCCAAAGTTAACCCAGCATTCATTGACTATCCTATCACTTGGGTTCTCTCAGTTAGATTTTTTCTGCTTTGAGAATCTTCCCAGGTGCCTCCTCCTCTAGGTAACCTGCTCCATGTGGATAATGCCCAAGCAGAGCCCAAGATATTCGAAGGACTCACTGTGCCAACAACCCCACTGCCCAAGACAGAAGAGGAAATGCTTGTATACTCTGCAAGGCCATGTGGCTTGAGAGAAAAGCCTTCCACAGCACAGTGAGGTGACATCTAGATTACGCCAGGAAAGCCAGTGCAGCTGACAATCCCAAGATGTCTTTCTCACTTCTTAGCCCATCAGTAAAAGTGGCAAGCAGCATTCTTGATTATACTCCCTCTAAGGTTTTCCTTACCCCTGCTTGTGTTTTTTTTTTCCTTTTAAGATTAATTGCATGCCAATTTCATCCTAGAAGTAAACCAAGCACCAATATTTATAGATGAAGAAACAAAGTTTTAGACCATTTTAACGAAGTATCTGTCACATGAGACAAACCTGGGAGGGATCTATCAACCACAGATTTTTAAAAGACAAATGGCTCGGTCCTAACAAGGATGCCAACAACCTCTGTACTCCCTTGATTTGGGTCCTATGAGCGGACTCCTTAAACTGCTTGGGGAAAATAGAAGGATGAAAGGCTCGCTTCAGAATGAACACATCCTTGGACTGTCTTCTAGCTGTGAGTTCTAAAGTTATTTGAGGAAAACAGCCCAGAAAGAGAATGGACCAGCAGCTCAGAGCCATATGTCTGGGAACACTGTCACCAATGGGACCTGGGAACACTCTCTTCCTCTCCCACTTCATGCTCTCCATGTCCAAAATGAAGGGTGACAAACTGTGTCTCTCAATTCTAAGAGATGATGGCCTGATGGAATCTACTGGATGAATGTTTTTGTCCCAGTAATACTTGGCTTCTTATCTATTTGGACCAAGTAGATGCTAATTTGAAGTAACCAAATTTCAGACTTTGAAACTTTTCCACTATTAATAGGAAAAAGCAAAGAGCTCATATCTGGGATGCAAAGTGGACAGTACAGTGCCAGCCAGATAGTTCAGTGGATTAAAGCACCTGCTTAGGCAGATGCAGGGGTTGGGGTTCTATCCCAAGCCTACCATGCCATCCCTACCCCAAGGGCACTTTGAGACTGAGCATGAGACTGGATTTGGTGGCACACACCTATAATCCCAGTGTGTGAGAGGCTGAAACACACAAAGGATCACTAGGAGCCTCACCTGCAGAGTGAGGCCCTGCAGACCCTGTACTAAACATAATTATTTTAAAAAGTGGACAGCACTACCAAGGCAAAAAAAAAAAAAAAGTATAATGCTAATGCTCCAATGCTTTATTATTACCATCGCCCATCTGTAAAAATGGCAAGGAGCATCTCTTAATTGTGTCCCTTCTAAGGTTTTCCATACTCCTGCTTGTTTTTTCTTTTAGGATTAATTGCATGCCAATTTCATTCTAGAAGTAAATCAAATACCAGTATTTATAGGTGAAGAAGCCAAGTTTATTACTGGGAGTTAAACCACTTATTATTATTACTATTATATATTGTTACATTATGGTAGAGGTCAGATCAAAAGTCCTGAGGAATTCTGACTAAGCTCATGGGTATCACCTGGAAAGTTCCAACTCTTTCACTTACCGATTATGTGATCTTAGATGAGTTAGATAAGCTCCTTGATTATTAGTTATTTTTATCTGTTAAATGGGAATATTGATAGTAGTTTACTTACAGAATCAATATGAGGGTTAAATCAGTGAGTACTTATAATGGATATAACCTACTAGTCAGATGGTAAGTATTAATATGTGTTTGTTAAATAATAAACTAAGATCACGTGCTTTGCTCAGAAAAAATCTGAACTTTCCATCTCATGTGGCTTTACTTTCTGGCTATGAAAAACAATTCCCTTTCTGGAAAAGGTGTTACGTATAAAGATTAATAGCTTGTGTTTATTGAACCCAAATGAAAAGCTTCTGGATTAAACATGTTGATATTTAAAGTCTCCCATAATGCAGACAATAAATAACTCTAGAAAAGACAGAAGCTACCCTGAGCAAAGTCCACGTGTTCTCAGCAACATAATTAATGATTAATGGGGGTAGAGGGAGAGAGCAGCTCGGCCAAAACAACTAAACAATACTGAAGAAAATCAAAAGCTCATTAGTAATGAAACAGCATCAAAATGGTAAAGAGCAGTCAGGTGTCTGACAGATTATTCCAATTGATACTTGGCAGTAAACCAATGGATCGCCTAGTGAATCAGCCCGTTCTGCTTATGCGGTCAGTGTCCTCAATCCAACTCAAACGGATGACAGAAAGAGGAGTCCTTTCAGCTGCATTTTTGTGGAACCAATTAAAATTGAATGTGGAGACTAAAAGCCTTTTAATTGAACCCTCAGATTGTCCCTGTCTGCACCCACACGTGCCTGCGCAAGTCTCAGGCATGCTGCCTTTACAATACGTGCTATTTTTAGCCATTGAAACATGGAAGCTTTTGTCAATTCTATTTGGAGGCTGCAGGATGCCAGCTAAATGTCCCATTTTAAATCATCCCTCACCAGACCTGACAGTTGGAAATACTTAGTTCTGCTCTGCTTCCATTGTGTTGCTCAAGTCATTTGAATGATTTAAATCAGAGATAAGTATTTGCAAATGTGCTGAAGAAATAGCGCTGTGTCTGAGATCTCCAAACTGCCTTGTTAAGGATGCACTTGGTGCTAGTCTCATTCTCTGAAATTTGGTTCATGCCTGTGCACTGCCGCAGCACTTGTTCCTGGATGGTAACATTTGTGGTTCAACTTTGAAAGACTCATTGCACTGCTGCCTCCTGCAAAGTGCATACTTTTAAAAAATTGCTGAAAGATTCCTTAGGCTCCCGACCCATACAGATGGAAATTACATAAGGGAACGTATGTTTAATCAAGTCACATTTTTTTGAGTGTCTACAATATGTCAGCACTAGGCTGGCCACATAACAAAAATGATCTGAATCCCTAAGGTAGATTTAAATATATATTATTAGGCTTGGTTTACAGATGAAAAAAACTAAGGATTGCACACATTATGGGATTTACCCAAGATGAGAGGAATGTCTAGGATTTAATCCAAAACTTGAGCAAAGTGAGTTAAAAAGGAACACGTTTCTTACTTATATTTGACTTGAGTACAGATTGTGGTTTGACATGACCAGTAAACTGCAGGTGGCATTTCTGGGACACATTTTCTGAAATGTCTCCAGGATTCTAACTGGTATCTCCCAGTGGCAATGCACTCATTTGAGACAGAGGGAAAAGAGTTGGTGATCCGACTTATCTGAGACGTTGAACCGTGGATCTTCTGCCCTTTTTTTTTTTTTTTTTTTTTTTTTTGCTCCTTTTTCAAAAAATCAATTATTCCCTTCAGCCAGTGCCTGAAAAGTACAACCCAGTCAAAAGCCATCCTATAATCAGAACTGTTCACTGCTTTTACTTCCTCTGAAAGTGTTCAAACTTTGGACAAGAAATGTATTAATCCCCCCAAATCCTTAAAACTCTCACCAGACAAATATGTGAAAGAGTCACCCCTCATTTATGCTCCTGAAGCTCATCATGGGATCATACCAGCAGGCCTCCTCTTGCTGACCGAATCATGGGGCACCATACACTGAATAAATTTAGCAAATCACTACAGTGGCTTAGAAATGAACATTTGAGTGCATACTCCTAATAGTTGCTAAAGGCCAAATCTATATTGTAGCAGATGAGAGATGAGAGCCCACAATATAAGGAAATAATATAAATAGCAAGACTGTGAATATTTTTAACGCCTGGGGTCACACCCAACACCAAAACTCAACTCACATTTTTGACCAAACCACTAGAGGGCACTGGTTGTAGGTAGCAGGGCTGCTTTACCAGAAGTGGGGTCCTCTTGCATTCCCTGCAGGTGGCTGGACCTTATTGAGAGCCTTATCAGGTGAATTAGAATGGAAACTCTACAGTTCAGCCAAGAACTACCTGTATTCAAGTCCTGATTCTGCCACCTATCATTATCTCTACCCACTTTGAGCTCATTTCTAATCATGGAAATGCCATGGACGTTTGCCAGGCATTGAGAAGATCACTCAGCACAACACACCTTAAGTTCCTAGTATATATCTGAGGAGCACTAGATGACAGAAAAGGCTGCTTCCCATGGAAAAGAGTTGTATGTCCTCAGGAAGGATGTGAGATGCATTAGTCTGTTAGAGTTAAGAGTGTGGATTTTGTATTTCTGATCCTCATAGATAAGTGACTGCCTCAGTGACTCATGTTTCTCTATTTGTAAAATGGAAAAATTCCTGTAATTGGGTCATGTGGTTGCTGTAAGGACTACATGAACACTTAGAACAATGTATGCTCCATTGTACGCACTTGATAAGTATTGGCTATTTACTGTCATAGAATAATATGTGCTACCACTTATGCAAGTGCAAGAGAACACACACACACACACACACACACACACACACACACACACACACACACACACACCATACTCAGTGAAGAACACTGAAAGGCTCAGAGGTGTTCTGCCCAGAAAAATAGTCCCTCAGGGGGACAGTGAGACCTGCCTTCCCTTCATATTAAAGAGCTATCAAATACAAGATTTTTGATTCATTGTGTTTGGCCCTCTGGGATAAACCAGCCTCCAAAGACAATAGCAGCAGGGGATTCATTTCTGCTCAGCTTTGAGAATGAGTGGAAGCCAGTTGAGCTGCTCAGAGATGAAACAGGCTGCTTCTGGACATGGGGAGCTTATTGCCACATGGAAAGCCCACCGGTACCTGGCTCTCTTTGGCAGGAAGGCCCCAGTGTGCCACAAACAGTGCCTGAAGGACGGGCAAGATGAGGCTTTACTGCCTGTGTGGGAAATCATGGAGCCAGGGGAGTTGGCAGACGCTCACAAGCCTTGCCTACCACGTGATGCAGATGCTGATAAAGTGCCTCCACAACAACCAGATTTGGTCCCTATTTTCTATGGAACCAGCCCTGAGTGGTGTGTTTGTGCCCGTCCCCTTCACCCTCTTCTAGACAGAAAGCTGTGAGAGGACCCTGCTTACCTCTCAGCCTGAGATCATCTTTCAAAAACACCCAGAAAGAAATACTGTTCACTGGAGATGAAAACCTGCTTAGAGTATACCACTCCATTTTAATACATAGCTTATTGGCAGTCACTTATCTCCTGCTGGAATTTAATTAAGGCCTGTGTTTAATAAGAGCTGGTATTTGCTTTGAATCCCAGACTCAACTGCAGAAACTTTGAAATGACAAAAACACATCTCCAATTCGGGGCTGGATGAGGCACAGCAGAAAAGTCCCCTGTCGTTCTCAGCTATTCTGTTCTGAACAATGTCCTATAAATGTTCCCTCCATAATGCACAGGGTGGATATCAGCCAGCTGGAAGCTCCTGCTGATTTTACCAAAGGGAAAAAAGTGTACCTAAGACTGGACATATGGGCCAATTTGAAAGGTAAAACAACTACTATTTTCACTTTTTTTTTGGGGGGGGTAGGGTTGGGTTTAACATTAACATCTTTATTGTGCTACTCTAATCCACTTAAGAATGAAGTAATTCACCATGTAGAGAAAAACTGGGATAAGCCACTTATGGAGCAAACACCGTCCCAACTAATGAGTTTGCCATTTAGCCGAAGTCCATGATGTATCATCTATAAGTTCCTCTTGTATTTCACTCAAGATCATTCAAAATCCATATGTTTTGGTAGCATTCTGCCAGCTTCCACATGCTCAGTGGGGTAATTACAGTCTGGTAGTCTCAGGAAGTAACAGCAATGCCCAACATGAAAGGATGTGGGTCCCAGAGACAAAACTGTGATGCAAAAAGTCACACCTTTTACTTTGCAACCCCAGGTCTCGGCAAAGAGTAAGCTAGCCAAGAGGAAACAGGATGCCTTCTTTCATGCCCCAGGCTCTTCTACTGCTTTGAGAGCAGCTCACAAGAGCAGATCATCTATTTCAAGACACAGACAGGAGAGCTAAGATGGAATCAATGCTCTACCTCTACTTGACCTCCAAGTACCGACCTTTAGTCTCTGCAAATACACCAAGCTCTGCAATTGACCCCTACCTCACAGGATAGCAGTAGGCAGAGGCAGTGTCATCTGTTGCTGTCTTGTGTTTCATTTTTCATCTAATGGTACCAAGACTATTTCCACAGCCTCCAGAGCTCCATCCCAGTGCCCAGACATTGTACTAAATATATAACATTTCATAAATGAAAATATCCTTTAGACAATGAAAAGGGTTAATGTTTCTACTCAAAAAGGAGACAGAAATAATCAGTCACCTGACATAGTTTGTATATAGGTTAAATAAAAGGGCATATTAAAGAGTCAAATTTTTAAAGTTAGGAAAATTGCAGCTGTATTAGAGCAAGCAACTTATAATTTCTACAAGCTGCAGTGATTACAAGCTCTTTGATCAAAGGGGGGAGCTAGATATTCACATTCTGAACACTCAATGTGATGACATCAGTGCCTTGTTATTAAATTTCTAATTGAAAGCCAAAGATTTAAATAGCTGGAGCACAACACTGACTTGTGACATTAGATACAATGCAATTAAAAGACTAATTTGACGCAATCAAGTCTGTTTAGATTGGATTTGTAGCCAATTCTAATTAGCCATATATTGGGGTCACATTACTAAGTCCAAGGGCTTTTAGTAACTGTCATGACACCTGCATGGAGTGGTTCCCCTTAATTTAAGGAACTAGCATGAGTTCCTCTATAACAGTAATTACTTTAAAATTTTCTTTTCTTGACAAGTCAGCAATTGTTCTTTTTATATCAAGCCAACCTAGAACATGAGGTTAAACATTACTGAGAACATAAAAAAGTCTAGGGCTGGGGAGATAGGCTCCGTGGCATAAGTGTCTGCCTGGTAAGTGTAAGGTTGTGAGTTCGAACCCCAGTCCCACCAAAAAAAAAAAAAAAAAAGTCTAATCCTCCTTTTAAAAATGTATTTATATATTTCTTCATTCACTTTGTTCTTGGGATTAAATCAGCCTTTACACTGAGCTACATCTCTAAATCTTTTAGGTTTTTAAGATATGAGTATAACTTAGCTAAATCACTAATGGCCCAGGCTGAGCCTGAATTTGCAATGCTCCTGCTTCAGCTTCCTAGAAGCTGGGATCAAGGGACGCACACTATTAAATGAAATCCTGAACAAGGGGAAATATCTAAAGGCACAATAAGTGTTTCCATGTAGGACACATTCTTATTGGATACCCAGAGCAATTCAAAGTCTATCACATTTACTGTCACGTTCAATGTTGCCAATAAATCCTCAGGTATTTGCTAATAGTAATGTTTTGTTTTACCTGTGAAGCAACTCAGACAAAAAGATGAAGTGATCTGCCCTAGATCAGAAAGTCAGCTAACAGCCCAGCCATAATTTGAAGTCTAGGTATCCTAAACCAAAGCCACATTCTTGACTGGGAAATCCTAACACATGGAAGAAACCTAAACATTGCCAACAGCCCAGAAGATTGCTGTGCAATCTCGTGGAAAAATTGTAATTATTTATGAAGTAAATCCTTCAAAACAAATTTATTGCATCGCAGCATGGGCACATTTTAAATGTAAACCTACCACCTAGATGTTGTGTAGACCCTAGTCTGTCAGGAAAGGTGGGGGAGAAGATTCCAGATGATGGACACTGCATGAACAGAGAAGCTTGATGGGGTATTATGGTCCAGCAGCAGTGCGGGCTTCATGTGTTTAGTGTGTGGAAAAATAAGATGAACCACAATGGTGAATCTCAGTAGAGAAGTGACAGAGGCTCTCCCAGCAGTGTTCTGGCTGCCTTTATCTCAGAGGATTTATATTCCTCCGTAACCCATACAATCATGTTCAGCCGTGCTAATGATGCTTGCATTGGTTATGCAGTAGAAAAAGAAAGTATTATGGATTTTTCAGTCCTTCTTAATTCTTAATGAATTATACTGAAAGCCTTTTATAAGGCCTTATAACAGACAACAAACAATTGAATTATGAGGTATGAAACTCAGCTCTTGGAAAAAGGCCTGTTTTCTCTGCACTACAATAAAGTTTTACAAACAGTATGTCGCCTTTTGCACGGAAGATGATACGGCAGAACATGCCATTAGTAGGGTATGCATTGCCTTAGGCTACATTCCTCGAAAAGCGGTTGAATTTCCAGAGTAGGGACAGAATTTCACAGCTCCTCCCGGCCCTAGCCACACAAAAGCCTAATAATCAGAAATAGGCAGGAAGGCTCCTCTGAAAAAGATATTGTAGAACTGACTCCTGTCTGTAATTCTGGTTTATGGCAAGATGTGTATCACAGCCAATCTTGGAAACTAGGGCATCTCTCAAGAGCTCATTGATATAAAAGTTTTCATAGTGAATGGGCCAAAATATTACCCAAAAGTCACTATCTCCACCTGTAGTACTAAGCACTGCAGCCTGGGGCTGTGGTGAGGATCTATCACTCACACGTGAGGCTTCCACAGCTCTTCTGTGCCATCTGCTCCACACCAGTGGGCACTTAAAAGACTTGCCCTTAACCACCCAGCAGAAAAGTTCAACCACAAGGCATCAAATGGAAGGCTAGAATGGAATGCTGAGCTGTAAAAGGCTTAAATCAGCAGCTTCCAACATTGCCAGTTTTACCAATAACCCACTGCGATTACGGGACATTGGATTATGTTTACAGCTACTTTCTCTTAGTTCAATGAAAAAAAAAGTTTTTCCTACCAATAATGATTAGAAAAGGGGGCCCGGCGGGATAGCTCAGTGGTCTAAAGTGCCTGCTTGGGAAAGCTTGGGCGGCTTCAGGGACCGCGGTTCGATCCCCGGCTCCACATGCTGCGCCAGCCCTACCCTCGGGGTGGGCTAAGCCAGCCACAAAAAAAATGAGTGAATAAACAAATAAAGGTTCGGAAACAAGAAAAAAAAAATGATTAGAAAAGGTATCATGTCTACACCCTGTGCTCTGTATAACTACTAGGACAACAATATGCATTGCACCAAATATTGCAAATGTGCTACTAACATGTTTTGAAATTGTAAAAAAAAAAAAAAAAAAAAAAAAAAAAAAAAAAAAAAAAAAAAAAAAAAAAAAAAAAAAAAAAAAAAAAAAAAAAAAAAAAAAAAAAAAAAAAAAAAAAAAAAAAAAAAAAAAAAAAAGAGCAAGGCACAGTGCTAGGCACGAATGAGCAAATGCAAACGAGTAGGCAAGGTGGGGTTCTTCCGCTTTCATTCAGATGGTTCACAGGCTTGTACAGGACACAAGTTTTGTTTGTTGTTTATTTTTCAAATAACCACTTCCAAACACATGGCTCTGAAGTAACAGCAAGGGTGCTGGGAAAGAATGTAAATGGGAAAAATGAGATTTTAATTGGGGGAGAAAGGCAGTTTTGATCTCATGTGAGTAGAATGATGGCTTCAATAGTCCCACTTCATCACCCCCCATGTAGCTCTGTCCTCCCTGGAAACAGCAGTCTCCCCTGAGGAAGAGAGTTACCGATTACCTGCCTCTTGGTCCCAAGTTAAGGGATGTGATTTGTTTCAGCCAAAGGAAGCTCAGAAGCTGTGACCTCAGAGGGCACTGATCACACTTTGTGTCTCTCCGTGTTCTCTGCCATGCCAGTGAGGACATTCTAGTGTGAGTACACTGGAGTGGAACAGAGTCACCCCATCTGCCTTCCCTGCTGCAGCCATTCCAGCCCAGCCTACAGCTTGCTAACCCCAGACATGAGGAGCTCAGCTAAACCAAAGTGAATCCCACTCCCAAATATGTGAGAGCCACATATGTCTACTGCATTGTGTACAGAGAGGTTGTGCGGCTTTCACACAGTAATCCTGTGGCAAGAGATAACTGATCCATAGGCTATACTGATGCTGCGCATGGAGAGGCTGGTTAAGGAAGAAGTCCTTAGTCCTCAAGGGAAAGTGAAAACAGCAATGAATTCTAGGCATACTATAGATACATACATGTGGCAGTAAATTAGAAAGGAGGTAAATCTAAGAGATACCCAAAGATGACATGTAGGCACCACCAGGCTTGGACAAAACAATGGCCAGCAATAGATCCCCTAAAAAGGAAAGAAGACTAAGGGTTTGGACTGCATGAAAATTGAGAGTTTAGTGGCAGACAACAATGAGGGTATGGGATAGATATATAAGTGAAAATGTCAGATACATGACCCGGCACTCAAAGGGGGTATAGGAAAGCAATGCTTTTGATTTGAGAGCAGACAGAAGGTATTATTTCCATCAGAGACTAAATGACACACCCTTCAGCAAGAATATTGATTGGGAATGGCAGAAAGTGTGGGACTAAAGTAGCAAGTACATGGGATAGGTACCTGTAGGCTGAGACAAATGATAAATGTAGGTTTCATTGTGATCACACCAAAGATAAAAACTAACCAAAAAAACTGAAAAGCACTGTACTAGGGGCATAGATATTGGGTTGTGTGCCTTTAGGTGTTGTTTGATATAATGGGAAGAGAGTTTAAATGGATTTTTCATCAAAAAGACATAGAGATGGTCTGGGAGTTTCTTTCACAAACAGAACCACAGCACAGTACTTGGAGAAATACTGCTGCCCTGGTGGAGCTTTGGGAGAAGAGGAACTGAGGAGCTTCTGCAAGCTCCCTTTGACGATTTTGGTGGAAAATAAAATCAATGAATAGATTTAGCCTGTATGTTTATCTACTTACCTTCCCACCAATCTACCATGTACCCGCCTACCCATCAGCCACCTCTGCCATTGTAATGAAACCTGTGGAAGAGCTGTCCTATCCTAGGGAGGGACTCCCATTAGTAGAGAGCATGCTCTACACATCTGCTGGGTTGTGTTCTGGATGCCTCTCTGTGTGCAAATTCCCGTGTGCTGTAGAATAAAATCAGAGCTCTGAATACTAGAGGAATTCAATGGATTCTTGTGAAATAACAAAGTAGGTGTGTTTATAAGAAATTACTCGTTAATTGGTTAAATAATTTACAAATAATACATTCAAAGCCGGGCGTGGTGGCGCACGCCTGTAATCCCAGCACTTGCGAGGCTGAGGCAGGAGGATTGGTGAGAGTTCAAGACCAGCCTGGGCTACAAAACTGAGCTCAAGGCCAGCCTGAACTGTACAGTTTTTGTCTCAAAAAGACAAAAACAAACAAACAAACAACACATTCAAACAAAACCAGAGCAAAGAACTAATCTACACTGTCTCATTCCATGTTGACAGCAATCAGAATTCTGATTCCTTTTGTGAATATAAAAACGTTCTACAGTACACTGAGTTTGAAATATCAGAAATATGAACAAGGTGCTATTTCTTAATGTAACGAATCACTTGAGGAACAGGAATGCAAAATGAGTTGTTTTTTCTCTCCCTGCCTGCAGTTAGAAGAAAGCTGAATGATCATGTAAACTCCATCAATGGCTGTTGTGGGTTTCCAGACTTACGAACCTGACTGAGGTTCTTCATTCTATTAAACAGAACAGGCGTTTGGTGGGACTATGCTTTCAAATGGCAAACAAGAAGCATGCAAGCATGCAAGTCTGCAAAATCATGCAGTGAAGCTTTTGGTAAGAAAACTGAATTGCAAGCTAACATCAAGAGAAACGCTGCAATTTGAGGTTGAGGAGGTCCACATATTACACAGGCAGTCTCACTGAATGGAACATCTTTACATGGAAGAAATTAACTTAAGCCTGCTGGAAAAAAAATGCCTTGCTTTTATTTCTAACAATGGAGTCCACTCCTCACCTATAAAATCCTGCACAGCATCCGTATGTTAATGATACCAATATCCTCAGAGTCCAAAGAAGGCTACTTTAGCCAATCAATACTATCTACTCCCAGCCTTCACTCAGTGGATATGATTATTATGTGGCATTAAATTGCTTTTCTCCATTCTCTCCAGTTCACTTCTAGGAATTTTTTTTTTATCAATAAACAATTAAAGAGGCCTTATTATTTAGTGGCTAATACTACTTCATTATTGACTATTCTGGACATCAATGTATAGCTAATCTCTTGGTATCAAACATTGTTACTTCTAACAGGGCTAGTCATCTTTTTGGAGTGTAAGTTCATCTTTTCTGTAGAAAGAGAGGATAGTTTTCAAAATAATGAAGAAATTCAAGTGGTATATTTGGATAACATGGCCATTTCGCCTTTTATTCATGCACATATAGACAGAAATACCCATATATACATGAATATGTGTATGTGTAAATGTATGTATGCATATATATGGATATATGTATATTTGTGTCTAAGTGTCTATAGACACATGGATTTATACAATTATTCTTCAGTTCTGAGAAGGGAAAAATATAGACGTAAATATATATTGTACATATATATCACATTATATGGAATAGAAAGTACTTTGTATCAAGAACTTATCTTTTTATTAGCACATGTTTTAGACCGCTGAACTATCTTTTTTTTTTTTTTTTTTTTTTTTTTAATGTATTATGGTCAGCTCAGCCTGTGGTACCAGGGATTGAACCATGGTCCCCATGGTTGGCTACGCTATCCTAAGCAGGCACTTTAGACCATTCAACCATGTTAATGGACCCTTTATTAGTACATGTTTTCTGTACAGAATGGTCACATTCATTTTGGAGAATTAGCACATGTCTGTAACACATCTTATTTCTTTTTATCTATTCCTTTCCTCCTTACCCTCTCACTTCCCTCCATTTCTAGATCCCCTTACCATTTTTAAAGGACCTATCTCTTTGTTTACAGTTATCTTTTTCAAAGTCTTTATTCTTTGGGTTTGTCATATTAAAGAAACCATGCAATATTTAAATGCGTTTGCCTAACTTCTTTCATTTAAAATTATAATATTAAGGATTCTTATTTTCCTACACATAACACAGGTTTATCATTCTTTATGGCTAAATAATACTCTCCCATTGGGCATATATACCACATTTTTTTAGCTATTCATCTATTGATGAACCTATGCGCTCCTTCTAAGGTCTAGATACTCTGAGATGTGCTGCTATAAAAATAGGCATGTGCAAATGCATCATTATAATATGATTCCTTTAATGGTTGGCATTAAAGGGGATGGTACTTACTGGAGAAATAAAAAAAAAATCCAAGAATGTATATAGAACCAGAAGAGAAGACATAGCAAAAGCCATCCTGGACAACAAGGGAAAAGCAGAAAAGCATCACAATTCTAGATTTCAAGTCACAACGCTAAGCTACAGTAAAAAAAAAAAAAAATGAAAGAAAGAAACAGCATGGTAGTAGAACAAAAACAGATGTGTGGTTCAGAGGAACAGCATGGAGAAGGCAAAAAAAAGAACCCAAGGTTCACTCAGCCATCTGATCTTTGACTAAGAGGTCCAAAATATATGATGGACTGAAGATAGTCTTTTTTCTGAGACAAGGTCTTGCTATGTAGTTCAGGCTGGCCTGGAGCTTGTGGGGATCCTCCTGCTTCAGCTTCCTGAGTGCCTGGATTACAGGCCTGCCTCATCATATCTGGTGATAGTTCATTTAACAACTAATCATGAGAAAACTGGTTGTACACATGCAAATGATTGACTTCACACTCTGATCTCTCATCATGTACTAAAATAAAGTCAAAATAGATAAAAGACAGACATTAAGACAGAAATACAAATCTTCTGAAAGATAAATAAACCATTAAAGACATTAGCATAGGAAGGGGCTTTATGAATACAACCCCAACTGCATAGGAAATAAGACATAAAATCAACAAATAGGATCATAAACTAATTAAGAAGCTTCTTTACAGCCAGGCAACAGCCAGGAGTGAAGAGACAAGAAGGGAGAAACATTTGACAGCTATTCTTCAGAAAACTAGTATCTAGAATATTCAAATAATTCAAAAGCTTAAGACACCTCCACAATAAAAGACCCAATCAAAAAAGGCAAGAGAAATGCACAGACACTTCCCAGAGTACCAGTGACCAACATCTATGGCTATTAGAAAAAATTAATTTTCTCCCCTCTTTCATATAAATGACATTCAGTTAAACATGCAATTGCCTAATGCATAGAAAATGCCAAGGGCTGCTCCACACATTACAAAGATGGACCTCCATTGCTGCAGAGGTCTGTGTGGCTCCACACTGTGCTGCCAGGGAGGGGTCAACACAGGCCAGGCATGACACACGTCAATGAACAAAGCACCCAGTGGACAGCAGACCAGACAAGAAGGGCTGGTGCTGAAGGACAGGCCCCACAGTCTGCCTCCCTGTTCCATCCTGCTCCTCAGATTACCTTTTTTCCTGCTCACAAGTGTGAATTAAAGAGCAAAAGGGGCCTAAAAGATGCATCTAGGCCAATAAACCTGTGCTCTTGCTTCACCCAGACAATATCTAGAGAACTCACTGTTCTTGCTGGGCCCACAGTTGCTCCTCTTCTCAACTGCTGGGACCTTATTAAAGTTTAAAAGGTACAGAGTGCAACACAGAAGGCAGAACTTAACGGTCTGCATGGCTTCCTGGAACACACTGACGGGGTGTGGGAAATGACTCCAAATGACTTCAAAGGTAGACTGGTGCACACCAGCCGCCCCCTCCAATCACACTAAGTACCTAGGACAGTTGCAAGTTTCTAATGGGAAGCCACAGTGAGGTGTGCTGAGGCAACGATGCTGACCCAATCAGCACCCACTAACAGCCAGAACACTATGTCTTCCTATTAGATGTGATATTGTTCCAACATCTGACCTTGCCATGAACATAACGGGACTGGTCATCTTCAGGGCTGTCAAACCCTCTGAATTCTCTGGTTTGGCAAATTCTCTCAATAGATGTGGGATAAATTGGTTTAACGATTTCTCCTATTGGTCTTGACTTTTTAAAATATTTTTAAAATTAATTTTGTTGGTACATTTTAGATATGCCTAGTAATAACATTCATGGTTGGGATTGTGCCTGCACATGACATATATTAGTTCTTCTTTTTCTCTCCCCCATTTCCCTCCCCTCCTTTTAACTCTTCTTCCCCTCCTTACTTGCCAAAGCACTGTTTCCATTTTTCCTTCTGTTCTCTTTTTTTTTCCTTTTCCCCTCCTTCCTTTCCACCTTCCCTCTAAATGAGAATAGTTTCTCTTCCCATTTGAAAGATTTCTTTCTATTTTACAGCATGTATTTTATATTTTCGTCTTTATTTAATCTTTTGGTTCCTCCCATCAGAGAATCAATGTGATATCTGAACATGTATGTCTCAGTCATTTCACTTAATTATAAAAAAAGAGAGTTCATGCACTGCCCTATCAGTTTGAGCACAGCAAATCATTAAAAAGTCCCTCCTCTTTAGTCTGTGTATGTATTTTTATAATACACAACCATCACAGCAGTTTTAGTCAATATATAAGAAATAAAGATTTTACAAATATATTTTCTTGACTGAAGGTCAAATGACAGTAACAGAAACATAAGGAAAAAACACAACAGGAAAATTGGTAACTATCTTGCTTGTAGACCAACTCAGAAAGTAGGTTCTATTTGTTCATTAATTTTGTTCAAAAACATCTTTTTTTTTGTGGGACCAGGGTTTGAACTCATAACCTTGTACTTGCCAGGCAGGCACTTGTGCCATGGAGCTCTCTCCCCAGCCCCCGCCTTGTTCATTTATTTCAATTAATTCTTTTTTTTTTTTTTTTTTTTTTTGTCTTTTTGACACAGGGTCTTGCTATGCAGTTCAAGCTGGCCTTGAACTCACTTTTGTAGCCCAGGCTGGCCTTGAACTCACAATATATTCTAGAGAGATTCTTCTTTGCAAGGCAAAATATAAACATGAGCAAAAGCAACATTTTTGCCCTGGGAGTGCTCATAATTTATCAGAAGGTGTACATTTATACCTTGAAAGATATAAAAGTTGCTACATCTTGAGATTACTGCTTAACGTGGAAGTGTCTCGTATAATATTTTAATATTATTTTGTTATTAAGCTATAGTACATGAGACTATGCATATCATATATGCATTATGTTCAACTATGTCTTTATGATAAGATAGAAACTTATTAATCTATTTCTTAAAACACAGAAGACTATCTATCAGTATTATTCTGCTTACTTAAATATTCCTCCTATAGCACCTCCTTTTGTTTGTAGATCCACACCAGGAGAAAGCATGCATTTACAGTTGTGTTTGCTTTCAAAGTAATATAGTGAAGTTCTGATAGCTTCACTGGAGTTTCTTTTTCTCACTTAAGCTTGTATCTCTAAGATTTTGCAATGTTCCTTCACGTAGCCACAGCTCATTTAGATCTTCTGCATTAGAATATTGCACTCTACTACCATAGCACTGTTCCCTGCATTAGCATTCTCATTATAACCCTCTCCATTCTTTTTAACAGTTTATAAAGGACTCACTGAATCTTATATTTGCTCAAGAACATTTTGTCCAGGGGCCAGCGAGATAGCTCAGTGGACAAAGTGCCTGCTTTGGCAAACACAGGGACCAGGATTTGATTCCCAGTCCCATATGTCACACCAGCCCCCATCCCTGGGGTGTACTGAGCCAGAGACAGAGTCCAGGCATGGTGGCACATGCTTGTAATCCCAGTGCTGGGGAGGCTGAAAACAGGAGGATCATCGCTAGTCCAACTTGTGTAGTGAGACCCTGTATCAAATACACAAATTTTTTAAAAAAGAATATTTTGTCTAGTTGAATAAAGGCTGACCCATCCCTTCTATAAGACTCTAGTTCTTTTTATTCACACTACTCATTCTGGACAAAACTTCTTATCCATCTCCTTTTTTTACCATTATAAACATACTAATATCAATTTTCTTGTGACTGTCAGGCTAGATTTTTGATAGGCTATATCATTAAAATTTTATTTTCTGGCTTATAGGGAATATGTCTAATTTTGCAGAATGATGTGAAATCATTTTCCAAGTAGTTGTGTCAAGTTAATCTTCTACCTAACAGAGTATACAACACTTCATAAACAGACATCATCCTCAACCTTCAGTCAGAAGTTCTAATTTTCACTAGACTGCTAGAGATGCCAGATAATTCTATGAAATTATACTTGCATTTCGTTAATTTGAGAAGATCAGAATCATTGTGTGTATTACTTTGACCAAGGAAAAAGGATGCAACTTTGGCAAGGCTGGAAGGAGAATATCATCCTTAGCAAACTAGGACACCTTGTTAATGTCTTGCATTGAATCAGGGCAACAATTTTTTCAAGGACATAATTTAGAGTATTCTCTAAACAAATTTACTGTGAAAACTATGTGTATTGTTCCTAGCACGCAGTGATGTTCTATAAATGTTCTTTAAATCAATAATTGCATAAGATATCCTGAAATTAGAAATTCGCATAGTACATCTAGATGTCTCAGATGCCACAATGGAACTAATCTTTTTCTACCACAGGTCTATTCTTGTCTGTGTCTGCTCCTTCTCTGCAGTCGCATCCATGCCCTCCCCACTGTCTTATGCTGGGAAACCCAGTCACCCCGGATCCTGTTCCTTTCTGAGTTCCTTCATCAGCAGCAGGGCTCTATGAGTTCCACCGCTCAGTGATCCTCACAGCATGGTCCACAGAGCTCTGAATTTCCCCTGAATTCTTTATGAGGTATCCCAAAAGCTAGAATTTTTTTGAAAATATCGTGATCAGGTCTCTACTTTTTTTATATGATGACATTTGAGCACTGTGCAAGGGCAGTTATGAAAGATACTACAGGCACCTTCATAGAAATCAAGAGCACCAGATCTCCAAACCAGAAGTTATTAGATAATTCATTCTCACATACTATGTGCTTAAAAATGAATACACTTACAGAATTTATATTTTTATTCTAGTATTGAGGATTGAACCCCAGGTTCTGCACTAAGCTGCATTCTAGCTCTTTCTCTGAATTTTTTTATTTTGAAACAGGGTCTTGCTAAGTTGCTAAATTGGCCAGGCTGGGATTGAACTTGTGATCTTCCTGTTTTAGCCTCCTAGAGCATTGGGATTACTGATGTGTATCAACATGGCTGGAAAATATATCCTTGAAGCAGGAAAAAATCAAATTTACCAAATCTTGATTCCTGAGAACATGATTTTTTTTTTTTTTAACACTCAGGGTGGGGAGTTGGAAAGTCTACACAAAATGTTTCTGTGGATCACGGGCCCACTTGCAGGCCCGAGTTCTGAGTTGCATTCATCTCTTCTTGCACCATTTTTACCTGAAAGAATGATTGATGGACCTACAAGGGCTTTTGATACTTGGGTATGTGGCAGCTATTTTCTTGAAAATGAAAGAAGTAAGCCTGACTCCTCAAGGTAAATAACTGACAGCATTTGTCACCAATGATAGAATTCAGGCTGCTAAACCTCAACCAGAATTTTTAAAAGCTTGCATCCACCACCATGTGCATAACAATTTCTAAATCCTTACAGATGTCTGGCAAGATCCTTGGTAATGTTAATGGAAGTGACCCGGGGCTGGGGAGAGAGCTCTGTGGCACAAGTGCCTACCTGGCAAGGTAAGGTTGTAAGTTTGAGCCCTGGTCCCACAAAAAGAAAGAAAGAAAGAAAGAAAGAAAGAAAGAAAGAAAGAAAGAAAGAAAGAAAGAAAGAAAGAAAGAAAGAAAGAGAGAGAAAGAAAGAATATTAGACATTTCAAGCATCCTATCTTTTAACTGTTTCACAGGAATTAATTCTCTCATTGACTTTATAAAGTAGGCAGTGATTATGGAGTTCATTTTATACATAAGAAAACTGAAGTTCAAGTACCTCATGTGACTTGGCATTATTAAATATCTAAGAAGAGACTCAGCCAGACTCAGGCTTCTGCTTCATTCTCAACCCTGAGCTTACATTTCCTTGAAAAGCTCAGTGCACTTAAGTAAATATCCTCAAGGTAGTAAATAAACCAATTACTTGGCACCGAGAACGAAGAAGCCTAGTGTGAGCACAGAAAGGAATGAACTTTGCAGGGAAGCAAAACCTTTCTGATTCACTCGGCTAATCTTCACTTAGCCCTAGAGATTCCATGGTTAGTTTACCAGCTGTCCCATTTGAAAGTTACCTTCTTTTGCAGTCACTCTGTGTTCTAGAACTTCAGCACCTTTGGAATTACCACAGAAGGTTATGCACATAAAACTATGCAGCAGTACTCTGGAGGTGTATGAAAGAATTTTCAATCGTATTTTTAGTTCAGTGGCCTTTTCTCTTCTGTGCTGACCTAACCCAGAAAGAACACAGATCACCTCTTTCATATGCATTGCAAAACATTCCTAAAGCTGCCTGGAGCAGACACAGAAAGTAGCTGAAAGATGAGCCTAAGAGTCAAAATTAGTTCATCCATGTATGTCAAGAATTTTAATACCATCTTATGACAATGCCATGGTGACAACTTCTCAGTCCTTGAATGTCCACGTCTATCAAGTGGGGGTAAAAACAGTATGAACTTCCTGGCAAAACTGAAAATTAGATGAGACTAATTTGCTAAGTACTTAAGAAACTGTCTGATGTATGGGGAGCACTGTACTTTGCTAATGATAATAAAGCCAATATGGAAACGTGCTGTTGAGCGGTATTAATGAAGGGTACAGCGATGACCACGGTTACAGGTTGGATATTGAACGTCCCTCACAGGCCCAAACGTGGGCTTATTCCCTAGCTAATGGTATTACCTGGACATGGTGGAATGTTTACCAGGTGAGGCCTCATAAGAAGAAGAGAGGCCATTAGGGGAATGCCTAGGAAGTGGGTAGTAGGACTCAGACTTCTTCCTGACTCCTGACTTATCTCTCAGCCATCGTCAGATGAGCAGCCTTCTCTATACCAGGCTCCCTGCCACGGGGTGCTGTCTGGCCATAGGCCCAAGAATCACAAAGTAAAGCAACCACAGATTGAAATCAGCACATCCCATGAGCAAAAACAAGTCTTCCCTCCGTGTAAGTTGATGTATGTCAGGTATCTGCTGCAGCCACAGAAAGCTGATACAGACATATACTTCCAAATCAAGGCTAGTGCCTAAAATCCTCATCCTGGTCCTGGTGTTCTTCTGACTTCTAGAGCTGCCTAAGGGCAGCGGCAGTTCCCGTGCCTGGATGAGAAGATTCCTGGCGGGTTCCAGCCCTTTGTTAACCTCGAGCCAGGCTCAGAGAGCTCTGCTTCCTTGTTTTCCTTTGCTTCTAACTGGCAGAGATACAGACACAGGTGAGCAAATAGCAGCCGGGCCTAGGGGCAGCTGAGCAGTGCCAATCAGATGGTCTAAGGGAAGACATCTGTCCACAGCAGACAGCAGGACTAGGAAGAGGTCAACTTACTCTTCACAGCCCAGGATGTGTGAAGTTCCTACCTGCTCACCTTTGACAGTGCTCAACTCAAATGCTACATTTTCAAGATTAAATTTTAAGCCCATTAAAAATTATGGTCACCCAATTTTTCTGTTCAATTTTCAGTTTGGCTGGGCTTTTTTCTTTCTTTCTTTTGCTTTTGCTTTTTGCCTTTACCAAATCAACATCATCATCCTGAGGATTCTCTCCAGGTTAAGTTATGTTGGACATTTTGAATGAGCCAACAATGAAATAAAATCTGGAAGTATTTTATAGTCTACCAGTAATCCTGTCAATAGTTTTCATAACTATAGTGCATATAATTGATAGCTGTAGTTTCACATCCTCTGGGGGCAAGGTGCAGGATTGGATTATACAATGTAAGATGGGTCCACGTCTTCCAGAAAGCAGCAGCAGTCTTGGAATGGAGTTTGCCATGATGGGATCCTGGGTAAGAGATCCCATAGGTGACCTGGCCATAGCCCCTTGATGGTTACTGTTCCTGTGGAGACCCAGCATGCCAGCTCCTTGTGCAGAAACTGAGAGTGCGCTGCCTCTAGCGCTATCTTCTGAAAACAAATCCTCCTCTCAGAGGCTTCCCTGGGAGAACCCAAACCCAGGCAGAGCCATCTCTTCTCTTCAGCAGAGTTCCAGAGTCCATTTCCCCCTTTTCCAACTGGATTCTAACAGCAAAAAATCAATTGCTATTTACCTACTAAGTCTCAGTTTTTCATAAACTGTGATATAGCCACCTTTGAACAGCTTTTAGGAAGCCTTCTGCACCATTTTAGGGTGCCCAGCAAAAATTAATTGGACTCAACTAAGCCAAGAAATCAATTAGAATGAATCAGGTTATAAATCTCCAGTCACCTGCTGTTTTCCATTCCATGTTGAAATATCACTAAAGACAAATCAAGTGATCTCTGAGAAATTATAATCGCTGTCACTCACCTCTCAAAGGACCTAACACTCATTTGTTAATTTTAAGTCACCAGGGAACATGGCGGCCAAATGGTTCTGAGTCAGGCGAGGCTGCAGGAGAAACTGAGAGCAAGGGGTTCTCTCTGAGCCGCTCTCACTCAGCGGCCCTCTCTGCATACCCTGGCACTGTGTCCAGCCTTAACTGACTTTAAAACCCATAGCAGCTACACACTAATTCTTTCAAAAGATGAGTCAGCATTATGCAGAGCTGAATAGTCCTTTCTTCAGAGCATTTCTAGAGACATTTTCAAGGGTCAGGCTCCCTGGGATCAAATCCTGCTCCCATCTCTTGCCAGCAATGCCAGCAAAGAAGCCTACTGTCTACCCATTCTGCACCTTGCTTTCTTCATCTACTGGCAAAATGGAAATAACAGTAGAATCAGTTTTGTAGCACTACTTTGAGCCCCTTGCTAGTAAATGTGGTCTGGGAAGCAGATGCCTCAGCTCTCCTGAGGGCCCTCAGGGCTGCCATCACCCTGCTGGAAGAGTCTGCCCTTGCCAAGAGCCCACAAGAAGACCAGCAGCAGTCATAGAGGCACCGACGTAACCTGGGGCAAAGGCTTGAAGGGAAGCTGACAAGTTGGGTCCAGCCAATCCGTGCTTGCTGCTATTATCACAACTAGCATGATGCTTCTCCAGAAGAGTGAGAATCAGCTGGGTCCTTCCATGGTAAACTGCTTCTTCCTCCCGGGCACAGGCCTGTCCTGCATGGGCACATCAGCTTTTATAGTGACCTTACTCACACCTCAAAGGCGTGTTAGTGTCACAGACTCAGTGTTCCAGAAGCGGGGCCTGGAGTACAGGGAGATGAGCAAGAGGCTCACTGGAGCCAAAGAGCCATCATCAGAGGCAGCTCTCACGCTCAGCTTAGAGGAAGCTGTTTCCACCTGGAGGAAAAGGGGCTGGGTTGCACAGACACCCTCCCCAGTGCCTTGCAAAGTGCCCCGTGGTGAGGGGAGTGGGGCACAGACGTGAGGCCAGCCGGGTCTGCTGTCAGGAGTGAAGCAAGGAGAAGCTGGAGAAGGGACCTGCAGCAAGAAGCCAGCAGCCGGGGTGACCTGGAAGGGCACTGAGTGTCCACAGAAGGAGCCACTAGGCAGATGTCGCGGGTCCCACCTCATTGAGGCCCCACCCAGTCCAGCATGTGTCCAGAACTTGAGTACTTGTCATTTGTTAAGAAACTGGGGAGACAGTAGTGAGGAGAGCCGAAGTATGTGGGATCTGAGGGGGCAGAAGTGAGTGACAAGCATGAAGCAGAAACGCCAAGGGCAGGGTGGGGGAGGGAAGGCAGCAGCCCTGGTAGGTACTCAGAAGGGCACTCAGGACTCTTCCCTGAGCTCAGGCCTGTAGATGTCAAAGCTGCCATGTGCTACAGTCTTGCCACTTGGCTCTGGTCCAGTGGACTACAGCATTGGCTGGAGAGGCCTGGAAAGTTATCCACACACCCCAGGGAGAGGAAGCAGCAGTTGGCAGTGACTGGAAGAAAATCCGAGCCCAGGCCTCTTGTAGGTCAGCTCCTGTTACAACTCATCCTCCTGGGAAGCCAGGCTGAGGCTAGACCACTCTTGCCCATCTCTAGAAAGCTCTATCCCTAACCTGGATGCTCAGCTCACCCTCTTTTCTCCTGAGACCATCATTTCAATAAATCACTTGCTTCTTCCCATGCTTCTCCTATGGAAACTGGTAAGACAGGAATATTTCTTTCTTAAAACCCACCTTCTCTATCAGAGCCACAGAGCAAGAGTGCTGGGTGCACCCAGAGCTCAGGGGAGAGTCCCAAGAGAAATAGCCACTTCTCAGTTCTTTACAGCTTACAGGCCCCTAAAAAAAAGAAAAGGTCTGGCCAAGGACACAGCTCAGTTGTAGAGCACTTGCCTCACAGGCATGGAGTTCTGGGTCTGACTAGCAGCACTGCCAAAAACAAGTACAGTTTAAAGAACACTAAGAAGCCAAGCACCGAAAAAGGCCGTTTCTCAGTTTGCGCTGGACTCTGTTTGGCAAAGTAAAACAAGAGGTTAGATCTAAAACATAGACTTGAAGTTCTGCCAAGAAGTCCCAATGTACTGGCTATGAAGATCTTTTGCTGCCCAGTCTCTGGCAACTATTTCAAGTCACATGGAAGCACAGAGACCACAGTTACGACCTGATAGGGTTACTGGGCATTTGATAAACCGCTGCCAGCACAAAGCATGCACCGTGGTCTTCTCAGTGAAGACCTGAAGCCTTTGTGAAGGGTGAGGGCAATGTGATGGATGCAGGCTTCTGCTTCACTGCTTCTAGGTGGCTTTAGCTTCTGAAGCACTGATCTGACTGAGAGCGTCCTCATTGAACCAACACTCCAAACTCTTTGAGTAACGACTCATCTACGTAAATGACATGGAGGTGAACAACAAGCCCTCAGGGTCCACACTGCTTCTCTGTGTACCATCAGCTGGATGCAAGGATTGCGGTGGCTTCATTACCACACCTTGCAAAGAGGGATGTAAGGAGCATGCCTGCCTACCTTCTTGGCAGCCTCCAGGGGACTCATGCAAACTAACTGCTTCTGCCCTGCAATCCTGCAAGCACCATGGGCCTCTGGACATGGCACCTTCCAGCTCTCCACCCCTCCCCACAGACCTGGGCAGACCTCTTGGACACGAGATGGGGCACTTGGGGTGTATTATCATCATTGATGACAGCTTAGCTCTACTACAGCCTAAATGACACATTTTAAATGACTAAATATGCCTTGTGCCTTCAATACTGTGTTAAATAGCTTTGTAAATGCTTAGATTTACATTTCAGCATTCCACAAAGTAGCATAATTCTGGAAGATTCAATATATGTGTTTTGTGTGATTTATATTTACACATAAAATGCATAAGGTATCATACCTTATAATTTTTAGTATGTATAAACAAATGTGACATATATATATATATATATATATATATATATATATATATAAAACACATATGCTTTATAATGAGATATAATCCAATGGGAAAGAAGGTAAAGAATGTCACTTTTGAATGAGTAAGACATATTTAGTAGCACTAAAAAATTGGCTTGGTTTCTGAAAGTAAAGACATTTATGGAAATCTCACTTATACAAATTCAAAATAAACTCCTATTGCATTAAAAGTAAAATATTTAAAAAATCAAGACACAAGAAATGCAGAACCAAGTATTTTACCAGCTTTAGGACGACTTGGGTGGTCTTTTGATACACAGAACAAATGTAGGAAGTACTGCATATGCAAAAAGCTCCCAGGTAATCTCAATAGTACCGTATAGGATTTTTCTAGCTTCTCAGGCAAAAATTGTGATATACACTTACAAGGAAAATAGGAAACTGAGGAAGTATACTATTACAAATATAAATGATAAGGTTGGGGAGACAGCTTAGCACATAGTCGCCTGCCTGGCAAGCACAAAGACCTGGGTTCAATCCTCCTAACACATGTCATGCGAGCCCTGGAACTGGATGTGGTAGCACAGGCCTGTAGTCCCAGCACTGAGAAAGCTGAAACAGAAGGAACACTACAGGTAGGAACTGCATAGAGAGACCCTGTATCCATAAATAACTAGATATTAAACAATAAATAAAACTGATAACAGGGTATTTCCTTTACAAAATCCTCTCAATAATGTCAAATGAATTTCTGGGTTTTCTCAAAGAAAATATCAGGTTCAAGAGCGCTAATATGTAACAAATAAAGCCTATTTGTCAAGCTAATCACCACTTAGTGAACAAAAGGAAACCGAGGAAAGAGCTCACACATATAACGCACATGGCAGGAACCACAAAGAGCCATGCCACGTGCTGCCCCATCCTACCAGGGTCCCTTTGCCTGCCCACCAGTGCAGCATGTTCAGCTTTGGAAAGTTGTCTGCCACCAGCTCATGGGAAGGGCTGGAGGATCCTGTATCTTCCTCAGGCCACACTCAGCAAGTCACTGCTTCTGAAGAGAGGGTGGGGAGTTAACTATATATGTGTGGTAATTTCATGATGAATTGGTAGGAAATCATTAAAACAATCTTGCCACAACATCAAATAACATAGAAAGAAAAGCATTCCATGATAGGAGAGATCAGCAATGCAAACTGTATCTGGTATCTAATTCTAAGTGAATTAACAAAATAGTGACATTGTGACAGAAGATGATGGTCTGAGAAGATGCATCTTGTCCTTTTCTGCTCTGCCTCTTGGATCTGTTCCACACTGAGTGATGAACTACAGCATGCAGGTAGTAAAAGCTGCAAACTTAAAACTTCACTCAACATTCGTGAGCAAGGAAAGTGTTGGAAAGGAAACATCCAATAATGGTGTGCAAGTCTATCTTGAGAAATGGAAAATTGGGTTGGGGAGGCTGGCTTGGGAGTTGGCTGCACTTGTGAAGAGGGCCTGGCTTATAAAACAGCTACTAAGCAAATTTTGTATTATCTTCCCAACCTGGAGCTGCCTTCCCATGATGCAGCAGGTAGCTGCTCAAGGAAGAAGGACAGACATGGTGACACTATGTGCCTGCTATAGAGGTCAATCCAAACAGAAAGCTTAATCAAGAGAAATACTCACTGAATCAGGCATCTCAGTCACTATACAGTGATATGAACCTGTGAATGTAAGCTCAGTTCTACGAGGTTAAAAATGAGAAGGAGCATGTGAGATTATATTCATGAGACAATATCATGTCCATTTTATAGGTGACTCTTTGCTCAAGGATTTTTATTAAAAAAACCATAATGAAGAATGAAAGGTTTTAAAGCATTAAATCGTAAAGGTAAAGGATTACACCCACTACATAACAAAATAAAAAGTAGACATTTGGGGAAAATATTTACTAGAGTATATACAAGTAAAACATCTGTTTATAGGTTCAGTAAATTCCTCAAAATAAGAACTCACAAGAAATGAAAAAATAAGACTGAAAATGGCCTGAAACAGGTGCTCAGACTAACACAAAAATGACATGAAAGCTGGGAAGGCTAAGAGGGCAATGCTGAAAAGGAAAATACTGTAGCACATTTATTTGGAAACAGGTGCATTATTTTCAAAGCAGAAAAATCAAGCCACTGGCTGCAGTGCAAACTTTTTAAACTCCAGAATGAAGAGGTAAAAAAGATAGAGGGCAATAATAAGAAAGTGCACAAGAGAAACAGAAAGCAAACCCGACTACCATAGTAGGTGCTGATCCTCCTGAGGAAGAGGACAGACAGGCCCAAAAGAAACAGGGGGAAGGCCAGCATAACAGGCAACATTTCCAAATCCACAAAATGCTTCTACAGAATCCAAAGAAAAACTACGAAATATTACCAGTGTCCACTCATACTGAGTTGCTTTTTTTTTTCACATTTAAAGACCAGGAAAAATAGCCTTAAGAGTTTGTAACAAGATAAAAGGAAAACAGCAATAAATTTTTTAAAGAAATAAAAACAAATCAAACTCTTCTCATACCTTGTTCCACTTAACAGCAGATATGGAAGAATCATGGAAAATGTTGGTAACACCAAGATATAATCTATAGGTCTTTTTAGTTTTATTTTCTAAATTTTGAGACAGGATCTCACTAAGTTGCCGAAGGGTGGCCTCAAACTTGAGGTCCTTCTGCTTTAGTCTCCAGAGTAACTGAGGTGATATTTGGATGTGAGAAGTCAGACCTAATATATACCCTCTCTAACTTTCTACTAAACTATATGTTCTGGTCAGTGAATAACCATATTAAAACTAAAAGCTCCAAGATGGGAATTGATTAGAAGAAGCAACAACTAGCCATAAGCATTAGGAACAATAAAATGTGGGGCTAAATCTAATTGTCCAATTTTCCATCTCATTAACATTCATTTATTGATTGCTCACTACATATAAATAAATATTATTGTAAAGAGGTTAAATGTTCAAGAATATAGATACTTACTACAACAGAAATTTAACTCTAAGCTGGAAAAATGACAGGATTGGTTAAAAGATAAATTATATCCTTATCATAAAAAGAGTTTCCATAAATTTGTAAGTAAAAAATCAATAGAGGTCCAGGGGGAGGGATTTGAACCAATGCACAAATTATTAAAACTTGCCATAGGAATTTCTGTTGTTCAAAGTCAAACAAATGTAAATTAAAACATTAATAAGAAACTGTAAAAAAAAAAAAAGAAACTGTTCACTATCCAAGTAGGTCATCTCTGTAAGCTTACAGGATGGTGCAATAGAAAAGATGTGGTGGATGACAACTCATGGACAGAACTCCGGGCCATTTTTCAGAGCAGCAATTTTACAGAATATATTACAAACTTAGAAATGTGATGGTTCCTCTACGTATGTGAGACAGCCCCTAAAATATTTATAATCACCTATGGCTCCAGAACATAGAAAAAAGTCTAAATACTCAGAAAAAAATTATATATATATATATATATATACATATATATATATATATATATATATACAGAGAGAGAGAGAGAGAGAGTATAACACTATGAAGTCATTAAATAGTGTTTTCAAGGATGAAACATTGCAAGACATATTTTGGATATCTTAGTAAATTAAATAAAAATGCTGTAATACACAGTGGAAAGCAGTTCATAAATATTTAATGCATTAAAATAATAAGTGGAAACATCCCAAAGTTAACAGTGACTATTTTAGTAGTGAGCTTATGAATGATACTCATTTTCTTCTTCATACCTCGTTTCATTCTTTGGTAACAGAAGCAATGACGTTGGTTTGGCACACAACTACCATGAATTGACACATAGAATTGCAGTTTATTTTTATGTGGCTAAGTACAGACTAATGGAATTTAAGTAGAGATGTAACTTCTGGGAATGTCCAGGGAATCTATTTCTCTTTTATTCTTCTTACTGGAAGGTGATTGTGAAGGCTGCCGTGGAAGAAACTATCCTAGGTCATGAAGCCCAGGAAATGTTTCAGAATGGCAGAGAAGCATGGAAGGCATCCACATTCCTGACACCATGGAGCTGCTTGTCTTCGTGTAAAATGGGAGTGAAAGCAGTCAGGAATCATAAGATTCTTGGACATTTGTTACAGGGACTAGATACCTTTTCCTAAATAGTATCTTCCAAAAGTTCCATCATAGTAATAATAAATAAAAAGTCTCATCGTGATCCCTTAGAACTGTTCAAATGAACGTATTATGAAAAGAGAAGCGCTGTGGGTTTAATTGAAAATATTCTGGACAAGAAATGACTTGGATGCGCAGGATTAAAACACAAACTACAACACCTTTGATTGACAGCTTTCCCTTTTCTTGGTGTCCTGGTATTGTTAAACAAGTGGACATGAGGCAAGAAAATTTGTTTACTCCCTCAAGCAAGCCATTGTCGACACAAAATGAAGATAATTTCATCACTGACCAAAAATCTGAACAAAACATGATTTAAAGCAGCATCCTCCACAAAATCTAAAAGGAATGGAAGATATCTGTTATGTCCTTCCATTGCCACAAATGCAACTTTAAAATAGAGACCACTTAACATCTCAGAAGCATAGATCCACCCTTTCCTCAGTGAGGCCCGCTCAACTCACCCAGGTTTAATAGCCGAGGACTCATCACCCTGGACCCCAGGGAGGCATAAAAGTCCAAATGAGGACCATATGGGGAGGGAGCATGATTTATATGCTTTAGATCACCCCGTCTCGCCCTCGTGCTCTTCTCCTTTGTACTAAAAACAAACAGGCGCAGGCAGCAGGACACTAATGTGTGGGGAACTGTGGATGCCACAGCAGTACTGCTCACTGTGCTGGGGGACGCACACTGTGTACAGTAGACAGCACGCTCTAGGACTGAACCCGTGCAGCCTGTACTAGACGCTCACAAGCGCAGACAGTAATTGCATGGCGTCATGTAGGAAGTGGATAATTTGAGCATTCCAACAGGATGGACACAATTATATGTGGATACGTAAAATGTATATTTATATAACTATGATGGTATATATACATATGTATTCAACTATGCTGATTAAAAAATTTTAAAACATGTTCTAGTTCATATTTTTATAACTTATTCCTTCTCCATAGATGTCCTTCTAATGAAAATAATAACTAGCTGGAAAGTACACTCCACTGTATTAAACTAGACTGAAAAGCGTACAGAAAAAATTAGATGTTCCTATATGTCTGAGTTCCTATATGTCTTGGTAACAGGTAATGATGCCTCCTAGTATTCTAGCAAATGCATACTAGTTCCTTACTGAATATTAAGGACAAAAATAAAACAGAGTAAGTAGAAGTACTGTACATATTTCTGAACGGCACTGATGTCAGTTATTATGTTTTTAAGATTAAAAAAAAACAATGAAACCAAGTTTCAAAACAGCCTATTAGGACAATTAAAATAGCTGATACATTGCATGTTGTCTTTGTAGCAGTTAATCAGAGTACAACTACTTTGTGATAGGTTTTTTTTCGGGTACTCGGTGCAGCAGAGAGAAGAAGGAAGAGGAGAAAGGGGATTTATTTTCTTTGAGGACGTGGAGAGAATTTGGGAAAAATAAGAAATTTTCTGGACTAGACAAAGGGAGGCTGAGGCTTTTATGACCTTTACCAGGGGAGGGTTTTGGAGAGGATGTTTAGATATACCTGAGAAACTGATTGGAGATCTTCCCTGAGGTGGCAGGAAGGGTGAAAGTAAATTATGTCCTGGGATAAGTGGGAGAAGAGGGAGGTGGTCTTGGGAAGACGGACTTCCGTTTTAAAGGGCTCCAGCCATAGTAGATGACCACCACGATGATTTTAGGAATTCATACTAGGGCCAGAACTTATCACTTTGAGGATAACAGTGTGCAATGTAACAGCTACTGTTGATTTTCTACCATCCTGTTTTGAAATTCTTCAATATTTTTAATCTTTTTCAAATTTTTATTCTCTTTGAGAAAAGATATAGGCATGATATCTTGTCTAAACAACATTAGCACAAAACATTATTTTCAAGGAACTAGGAGAAGCTAGCAATATTATTGTTAATTCAAAAGTAAAAATAGAGGGCCGGCCAAATAGTTCAGCAGATTAAAGCACCTGCAAGCAGGTGCAGGGTCTTGGAGTTTGATCCTTGGGCCTTCTGCACAAGTTCCGCGCCTGGGGTGTGCTGAAATGGCAATTGAGACTAGGCATGGTGGCACACGCCTATAATCCAGCTCTTTGGAGGCTGTAAATGGTCGGATCACTATGAGTCCAGTCTAGTAGTGATACCCTGAACACCCTGTAGACCCTGCCCGAAAAAATACAGAAAAAAAAAGGAAAAAGTAGAAAAAAATCAAAAGCCATACTTAAATTACAAGAAAACAGTATTGGAAAATCTTCTCATAAATTCTACCCATACTTTGAAGTTTTGAGCTCATAGGCACAAATGTTCTGTGGGCAAGAGAGAGGGAGCCAGGCTGGACTAGCTCTGCGGACCCTTGTTTTGGGTGTATAAACACTTATTAATACAGTGAGTTAGGAAGTTCCTAGAGATATGAGAAAAAAGCACCTTTAAATTTTCCCATTTAAGAAACCTAATCTTTGCTGCCTAATAATTTACCAACTGGAGTTCACAGTGACCACTTTCAAAAGAATTTCTAATAATAATTTAATCAAACAATAGCACAAGAAGAAAGGTGCAGAAAGATCTTTTCAGCGGTTCTAGGTTTATTTACATGGCTTTCACACACACACACACACACACACACACACACACACACTCACACACACAGAGTAATTTTAGGGGTATAGCAGCTACCCAAACAGAAACCATGACCTCGCTAAAATGTGAGTTTTCCCGAGATGAAAATGCTTGGCTACAAAAGTGAGCTTGGGGCCAGCCTGAACTGCATAGTGAGACCCTGTCTCAAAAAAGACAAGAGAAAAGAAAATGCTTGGTTGCCCCATTGAACGGCCCCAATCTGACAGTGCTCTGGTTGCTGCATGCATAGTTTTGTAAGAAACATGGTAACATTGTTTATTCCAATATGCAGGGTCACCTTGCCCACACAGAAGACTTCATCTTTCTGAATGCTGATGCACATTTGTATGGCTATTCAGAAGATAATTCGTTGTTGTTGTTGTTGCTGTTTTGCAGAACCAGGGATTAAACTCAGGCCCTTGCACTTGCCAGGCAAGTGCTTATTCTACTGAGCTATCCCTCCAGCCCCTTGAAGAAGATATTTGAAGAAGACACCAATGCCAGGCAAGAATCAGCTGTCTGGGGGTCACCACAGAGCTTTGTTCTAGTCCACTAGAACTCCACGATCCTTCCAGAGGAAATGGTTTTGTTCCCAAATTTAATGTTATCCAAACAAGAAACTTAATGAGGGCTGCTGGGAGGCCCTGTGGGGAGAACTACTATCCCAGCCCAGGCCTTGGCCAAGCAGTTTCAAGTTGGAAGAAAAGAACAAATAAATCCATTTCTTTGACATTTTCCTTTTTATTTGCAATAATTGAATGTTCAATATTTAATGACCTAAGCTACAAAGCAGGGTTTCAAATTGCAACAATATAGAATGTTAGGTTCTGAAGATAAATCAAATTCAATGCTTCCATTTATAACAGAATCATTTTTGTATTTATGCAAAACAAATCTTTTTACTTTGTAGAAACTGCATAAAGTGAAGATGTAAAGTTAAAATTCTATCTAGTTGTATTTACCAAATCCAGACCATTTGGTATTTTCCTGGCTTAGCAGTTTAATTTGAGAAATGAAATGTAATAAAACTTAAACTAATGAAATATGACATAAAATTGAGTCATACCTAACATATCTAGTTATCTGACTACCATCCCCATTCCATGACCATTTTTTTTGTTTATTTTTAAATATTTAAACTGTGGTGTCTCTATTGTACTTGCATAAAATTCATTAACATGTACATCATTATAAAATGAGTCATACCTGGATGAAAAGGTTAAACACTGGCCGCACCTTGGAAGAGCCTCCTGGTGGTCTCTTGGCTTTCGCCCACTCTGTACTACAGATATCCATAAACCTCCTGTGCTTGGAACATGGGTTGAGCATGTCCTGAAGAGCCGCTAGGCAGGAAGACTGGTCTACCATCACTGGGGGCACCTGCCCCAGGAAGACACCAATGTTGTTTCCAGAGTACCTCTGTCTCATAGTAGATATAAAGTCGGGGTGGCTTTTTTGTGCTTGGCCCCTTCCACACCTGGCTGCCTCTGCTATGTTTTCCTGCCATGCTGTCCCAGGACAATGTAGCACCATCCAGTTCAGGCCTTTTTCCCACCAGAACTTTGAGCCAAGTAAATCTCTGTCCTTTAAAACACTCACAGCATTTTTGTAACAAAAACATGTATGAGCATATCTACCTTCCATGGAAATTCCTTCCTTGTTTTTCTTTTTTATATTAGCTACTTCCTTAGTTGTATACAGTTTTGTTTAGTTTGACCTGTTTGTCTTTATATAAGTGAATTTGCCTATGTTTAATAGTTTTGTACATGCTTTTCTTTACTCAGCTTCATAGTTGAGAGACTTACTGTGCTCAAGGAACTTGTGGTAGGTATGTTTGTTTTCAGCACCGTTTATAACAGTAACTTAGTATTCATTGTTAACAAACGCTAAAAGGTTCAACAAGTACCAAGCAAACTATTTTGGCTGGAAATGGTAGTGAGCCACAAAGTTATAGCTCTGCATTCGGTACCAATAAATGAGTACTGAGGCAAAATGTTCACATCAAATTGTGTAGTGTACCAAATTGGATGAATTTCCAAGCAAATAATGAAGTATGCCTGTGACATTATTTTATATGGATATATTGCAATTTGTGTTTTTAATCATAGCAAAGTATGTAGAACCTAAAATTAAAATTTTAGCTATGTTAAGTAGTCAACTCAGTAGTATTAAGCATATTTACAACTTCGTGCTCCCAATATCACTATCCACTTGCACAATATTTTCATCATCCTAAACGTGAAATCTTCACCCACTAAACAATGATTCTCCACTCTCGTTTTCCTTGGCCCCTCATGTTCCCTATTCTCTTTTGTGTGCATGTATATAAATGTTATAAGTAACTCATAGAAACAGGATCACATGATAGTTGTCATTTGTCACTGGCTTATCTCAGTGTAATATTTTCAGGGTCCACCAATATTCTAACAGATACCAGAAGAACTTCATCCTTTCTAAAGAAGATATCTATAGATAGATAGATAGATAGATAGATAGATAGATAGATAGATAGGTAATCTGTGGATGTATATGAACTGTTTTCACATTTTATTTATTGTAAGTAATACCAACAGGTGCTCTGGCAGTACAGTTATCTATTTGAATTTGCACTTGGGCCTTTTACACACTTGCTTCTGCATGAAATTGTAAATCCTATGTTTAACTTTCTGATGAGTGGCCAAACTGTTTCCCACACAGCAGCTACATCATTATATATTTCCACTATCAGTGTCCAAGTGTTCTAACTTCTCCAATTCCTTCCTTTTCTGTATATTTGTTTTTATCAAATATAGATATGTTTGTTTTACTGCTGCTGGATGTTTGGGTTATTTCCAGCTGGGAATATTTCAAGTAATGCCAGTAAGAGCATTTCTGGGCCCATTTGTTCTTCCATGGGAGAATCTATTTCCAAAGGGTATACAACTGGCCCTTGGGTGACCAGCATTTACAAATAATTCTGTGATTAATAACTTTGCACAAACTATTTTGCAAGCAAATCTGTAGGATAAATTCCACAAGTAATACTGCTGAGTTAAAGGAGAGATGAGATAAGATATAGTGCTATCAAGGGTTATCTCCATCATCCTGCAACTCTGAGCCAGTATCTGTTTCTAGAGAGTCCACACATATGTTGCTGTTTCCTTGCATTTTTACCAATCTCTTAGGAGAATAATGGCATTTGACTATGATTTTAAACTGTAATTGCTTGTTATCAGTGGAAGGTTTAAGTTTCACATGTATAAAAGCTTTTCCCAGTGCTCTTCAGTGTTACAGTCTTCTATCAAAGAATGTCCCCGCTACACTGGTACTGCAGTATTAAACACTAACATGAATTTTGGGAAAACTGTAGTGAAACAAACTCTGATTCAGTAGGTGTGAGGTAGACCCTAAGGTTCAGCCTATCTAACAGAGTTTCAAATACTGTGAGAGTTGCAGATCATAAGAAATACCTGAGCAACATGGATGGCCTGAAACACAAGTTACAAAATTCCAGTCATCCATTAAAAGCTACTGTGTATTTCAAAGAGAATTAAACTCTTAGAAAATTATGAAGTAATTAATTATGAGGCACACAACGGTGGGGTTCAGACTAAGTAAGAACTATGGCAGCTGAGACCCTCAGTTCCACACCAGTGTTGCAGGAAGGCCCAAGCTGCGCTTCCATACATGCAGCTTCCTTAATTCCCCAAGCCCAGCAACCAGGAAGAAGGCTGTTGGTGGAAAGGCACGAAGGATGCACCGCAGGCATGCTTCCAGCATAGCCCCTTGCAGCACTTCGTTGCATTTTAACAAACAAGGCCTATTCTAGTCGAAAGATTAATTTATGTGAAGCCAATAAGATCTGGACATTAGTATGCAAAAATTTCATTTGTGGCACTACTGACTTCAAGGGAAATGGTCTGCATAAACGAATTTACATGAGAAAACCTCCACTGGATGGCGTAACAAAAGCTACAGCAACAATTGCACTTATTACAGGCTTCCCAGGTGCTTGCTTTATAGTTACTCATTTAATCCCACCTCAAGGCATATTTCCCAAGCAGCACTCTCTAAACCCATGGTTCTCAACCTGTGGGTTGCAACCCCGGCGGGGGTCGAATGGCCAAAACACAGGGGTCGCCTAAAGCCATTGGAAAATAAATATTTAAACCCATGCTATGCCATGGTGAGATGTTATTTATTATAATTAGTAATAAATATTTCTCAACATATAATTATAAATATTGTTTTTGGGATTAATCACTATGTTTAAATTATGTTTGATTTGTAGCAATGAGAATACATGATGCATATCAGGTATTTACATTCCTAGTCATAACCGTAGCAAAATTACAGTTTTTAAGTAGCCATCAAGATTATTTTTTGGTTGGGGTCACTGCAACATGAGGAACTGTATTGCGGGGTCACGGCATTAGAAAGGTTGAGAACTACTGCTCTAAACAGTAAAGGGCACAGCTAAGGGATCTAATACCCTACTTAGTTACTAGGTGAACAGCATATGTGAACACTGCATATAAGCAGAAAAGGTGAATCGTGTATATAAGCAGAGAAAAGTCAATCTTATTCAATTAATAGCAATCAGAAATAAAACAGGTAACTTCAACTTGCAATGTTGAGCCAAAAGAATCTTCCAAACAAAGATAACCTTGATGGATGTTCCCAAATGGTAAAAATGTCAACAGAAAAGCATCTTCAAAGGCAAGAGAGGTAACTTTCTATGCTTGGCCCAAATCCCATGCTGATGTTTTAGGTTTAAGACCAAGGGCATATGAAAATTGCCCCATAGAGTATTTTTCAAAATGAACTATCCAGTTATAAAGAAGACAGAATATAAAAAACAAGGCTTGAGCCAATGCAATCACTGACAACTAAGACAATGGGATTGACTCTAAGCACTGTCCCTCTTTCAAGCCAATGCTGAGAAGAGAAAATAGACCTGATCTAACAATGTATGTGGCACTGGATGTGGCATCTTCATCTAAGAATGGAAGTCTCCCAGGTGTCCCTCTCAAAAAGAATACAAAGAACTTGTAGAACCCATCTCTCAAATTCTACCCCACAAGTGGAAAACACTCTGGTCTCACATAAAGAAAGAAAGTCAAGAAGTCACTAATATTTTATAAGAAAAAACCAAAATGTTTGCAAAAGTCTTTCCAAGCAAAATGAAAATGGCCAAAGCAACTATGCAGAATATCCTACTTCAAAGGAAAATTTGAAAAAAAAATTGTTTTTTTAGTATCCAAGCATAAAAAGCAAATAACTCATCACAGGGAAAGAACAGGTTCTTCTTAAACATCTGCACAGCAACATGTAGTGCTAGGAGAGCACGGAGACATGGCTATAAATGTGATCCAGGAATATTATATCAAGATGTCTTGGCAAACATGGAAGCTCATAAAACACACACACACACACACACACACACACACACACACACACACACACACACACACCATGAACCCTTCCATGTATTGTATTTATATAGACCTTGACAATGAAAGAAAGTCAAGTTAGGGAAGAAGAAGTCAAGCAGTATAGTGAATAGTGGGTGGAGAACACTGATTGCACCTAAACATGGCGATGGTATTGATCAAACAGAAATCATGATTCTAAGACAGCATGAATGTCTAAGCACGCAATACATAAAAATAAGGATATACATAATAAAAATTAAGATATCAAGACAGAGAGTCTAAAACGGCAGAAACTCAGGGGGGCAGGAAAGCTTTTAGGCCTCACAGAGAGACACTAAATACTAAGGCTAGAATGTTAATGCTTCACATTAAATTAGTCTCTACAAAATGATCTCATTTTTCTAAAGCTTTGCTTTCATGTATACATATATATTGATGTATGTATTTGGCAATATCACTGGGGTGATGCTAACCAAATGTTAATAAGGATATCTGAGTAGTGGAGTTAAAAGTAAAAACGTTTATACTTTGATTTGTGTGCCTGTTCCATTATTTCAGAAGCATATACTCATAAAGATGTTAAGAAAAGACTGCACAAAAATATGGAGGCGGCTAATGGCAGATACTCAGCCTATAAAGTAAGTTCTTGCATTAAAATTACTCTATCAGTGCTCGCTTGGGCAGCATATATACTAAAATTGGAATTATACAGAGAAGATTAGCATGGCCCTTGTGCAAGGATGACACAAAAATTTGTGAAGCATTCTGTGTTAAAAAAAAATGACTCAGGTTTTCTTCTCCCTGTCCACATCTACTAATATCAATATAATAGTTTTTCTCTGAAATCACCTTTTCTGTTACTTTCAGCAATATTGAAGGATAAGGATACATTAGCATCTTCTATGTTGTTACCTCCACTAATTATTAGGCTTCTGGTGTTAAAGAAGAGGAAACCATTTTTCTGAATCCACCTCCCTTTCCATCATCATGGCCACCCCATGTGGTCAAGAAAGGGGTCAGCCTGGTGCAGATTAAGAGAAGCAGTGAGGCCAGAGCCTAGATCCACTTAGGTTGGTGCCCATGTTACTCACATCTTAACATTTCAGGACCAATTTATTTTCACTCTTCATTTTTAAAAGCCAATCCATGCAGAAAAGTAATGTCTTTGAAGTCAAATTGATTCAAGTGAATGAAAATTGTTACAGCTCCTAAAATCCAATATTTTGAAGGAGTTTTGAGAATTTGGTTTTAAAGGGACAATTGAGACACGATGATTTCTCTTAACTCAGGCAGTGGGGTTAGGCTCTCTGCTCAGCTTGTTCAAGCCACCAAGCATCACCATTTTAACATACCTTCAAATGCCTCTAAACTGGCAACTGAGTTACCAATATAAAACTTTATAAACAAATTACAGTTGCCCAATGAGCTCTCTGCAAAATTTATTCTCTATCTTCAGGCAAGTAAAATTGACAAAAAATGAATTTAAGGAGACAATTTTTACCTGCCAATTTTTCTTTTGAGGCATTTTAATCTAAATTCATTAGAGTTCAGAGTATTTGCTCATTCACATTAATAAAACATCATTATAAGACACCATATGAGCAGTAGGACATGATTACACTTTTTACCCAGTGTCCTTCAGCTGTCCTTCTCTGACTTACAAATTTACTCCATTTACTGCCAGATAGCCCTACAAGGGAGCATAGACAGAGGTAGAGTAGCCTATATTGTTGAGGTGGTGATCTCAACAGTTATACTTAATTTGGAAGGAACCTTTCCTATTTTTTTATTTCTCTACTCAAAGTTCTCACCTAACATTTGAGATAAGCAAAAGGCAATGATCTACTGCTTGATAGATTTGGTAAGGGAACATTTCTCTTGCTGTCTCAACAAGCTCTTATTTTTTTAAAAAAATGTATTTCATAGAGGAATCTCACTATGAAGCTCAGACTCATGGTACCCCCCCCCCCCTGTTTTTAGCCTCCCAGCACTGGGATTACAGGCATGTGCCACCACGTGCAGTCCTGGTGCAGGCATCACCGGAGTGGTATGTGGTGCCAGGGATAGTACCTGGTCTCTGCACTTGCTTAAGCAGGTACAGACTCCACTGAGCTGTCTCACCAGCCCTTCAACAAACCCTTAATATTGAAAAAACTAATAGAAAACAATCTAGAAAATTGGTAGGAATTTGATTTCCCAATGTGTTGGTATTCAGTTCACAAGCATACTTCAACAGGAAGAATGGCTATTATTTCAGATTATATTCTGCAGGAGAGCCATGTTATCAAGATTGCTGAGGAACTAAAACAGAAACCACTACGAGAGTGATGGTTGGGAAGATTCAGCTCTGTTTATTGCCCTACCCCAAGCCCCCGGATCACCAAACTAGTGCTCATTACTACCACATTTTTTCTGTTAGGTGAGCAAAACATTCTGCACTCTCTGTAACAGTGATTACATCATATTAGCCCAATCCTCATGTTCCTACATCTGAAGGCACAAAAGATGTGCTCTCTGAAGACCTGGTAAATCTACTTACTGATACTGAAAACAAGCTTTTCAAATAAACATTCTTACTGCTCCTGCTTTCTTTCCTCAGACTGTGATTTACAAAAGGCAGATGCTATCTCCCAATTCGCTGCACTCATATTTTGCCCTCCGAGTTGGAGTGATCAGTCTGCATAGGCAGCTAGGCATGAAGCCATGTTCTGCACGGTACTTTTAAAAAGTTTGAAAGGCTAGCACCAGCGCATGTATCAAAGCATTCTTAGTCATCATTCCTTAGAAATCCTTCTCTCCCCAGTTCTTCAGTCTTTCTTCAGAGCCTGTGTAGGTGGAATATGCTACTTGACAAATGCAATCTAATTATATAACCTTGCTTCTTCTTTTAAAAACTGTTTTAACCAGGGTTACCTTATTTTGTCTCAGTTATATAATAGGGTTGTAGAATGCCTAAGCACATACACCTACATAAATATTAATTTTATTTCTGGCTTCTTTGATTCCAAGAGATTCAGGCTGTAATTTTACGAAGTTTTAAGGATAGCTGTGCCTTTGACAAAGCCTTCTGCCTTGCCCCTTATCTCTTTTATTTGATAGTTTTCTAAGTCAAACTGTCTCATGTCCTAGTGTTTCTAGAGGCTATACTCCTTGTGCAAACATATGCAGAAGTTTCTCTACTATGAGATCAAAAAACAGAAAGTAAAAATATCAGGAACGAAGATAAATTGTGAACTTAAATAATATAAGGAGTTGTTCATAAAATAAATTTAAGCTAATTTTAAAGTGTTGATTAATTCTAAAACCTCTACTCTTAATAACATCAGAAGTGACAACAAAACAATGGAATGTAATGATTATACCAGGAAGGGCTGTGGACCAAACCTCAAAAGCACAGAGGGCCGCTCATCAATCATATTCATGCAGTCAGAGGCCCAACAGCTTGAATCATATAACCTGCTACTGAATGCCTTCAATGAAAATATAAAATTAACAAAGAAACATGAGAAGAAACTAGCCCCTAGAACAAAAAGTTGAGGGTTCTCCTCCTTCTCTTTCTTTTTTTATTCCCATATTGGTGCTACATTCAGCAGAAATGTTGAAAGGAATGATGTCTATGACTTTCAAGGAAATTTACTGCAAAAAAAAAAAAGCAATTAAACAGCAAACAAAACCCAGTAGCACAACAATTAGCGCATACTCTGGGCTGAAGAATGTTCAGTATTTTCAGCATGAGTTTATGCACAATAATACATTCCTCGGAGTGGCATGGGGGTTGGTAATGGCTGTAGATAATTTCTTCCATATTTGTGTAGGTTTGTTTTGCTCTCTCAGCAAAAGGTTACAAGATGGGATTAAAACCAACGACATAACAGCTGCTCTACAATTTTTAAATGTGATATGACTGAAGCCATTTAATCAGAAATTAGATCAGTTTCCACATTATTGACTGAGATAATAATCTTTACCAATGTTCATTTTTTTAAAGGTAAAGAGCAAAATGTTATATTTTAATTATGTCAGCATCAACATAAACTTAAGAACTTATGTCAATGTATGTTATTGACATTAAAATTAAGAATCTTAATATTAAGAATTCTCACCCTTAGAGGGTTTTTGGGGGGAAGCAGACAAAATTCTATGTGTTTTTATTTTTTCCAGAATAATGGATTTGTTACTTAATCAACCTACCTACCTGTCTCTCAACCCAATAACGCATGTTGTTTTTCTTCAATAGTGAAGATGCCACAACATGTATGAACACGCATACTACAAATGTCCTACCTAATACTAGCTTTACATTCGACCCTCACTGGAATCTAACTGTGTTCACTTTTCCCTTGTTATCTTGAAGGGTTTCAAATGCTAGAAGAAAATGTTCTTACAACACCAACAAACAAGTTTGAAGGAAGGAAATAGAAGGTGTGTTTCAGGAAGAAGGGCAAGAGGAGCAAGAAATGAAGGAAGAGAATGCAGTGTAAGTAGAATACTGGGCACCACAGGGGCTTGGCACAGCCTGCTTGTGTGAATGAATCTCAACCACAGTGTTGGGTAAAACCCTAGCAGAAAGAATGGTGTTGATATTCTTTGTTATCCATTCTAACCACACACTATAAGAACACTACTTTCAGTTTAACCCCAAATTGATCTAAAATATAGGATGATTTTTAGCTTTGATATGATGCTATTTCCAGAGTGAATCTACAAGCTAGTGATCATAATACCCTGAGTTTATTAAAGATCCACAGAATTCAATAAATCTTGGCATTTAAAAGAAAATCATTGACATGTCACATATGTTTAAATCATTATTATCCAAAGCTTACTAATTTTTACAATTTCTTTTGATGAATGTCTGAAGTAGCATTCAGAAGATGAATTCAGGATACAATGATAAAATAAAATGATCATCCCTTTGTGTTACTGTCTGATGTGTTGAAAGCCAAAAATCTGTCACATAGTCCCTGGATAGAAACCCAAAGCTTATGTCTCAGTTTTGACTAAATTACAAAAAAGTAATCAAGAAAAACAGTTTTTTAAAAAGGCACTCAAAATCATTAATTACTCTTTATCACCTTACTACCCCACCCTACCAGCACTGATATTTTATTTTCTAATAAAAATAACTAGTATATAGACCCTTAAAAAGACCTTTGATGGTGGTATATCACATTTAACTGAATTTTCAACATTACTCCTTTCAAATATTATTATTGTTTTGTTTATGATGATACTGAGACACAAGTTCAATGATCCTAAGTTCTGAGGAGCAAACAAGGGGCAAAGCCGGGCAAACTGAGTGAACGAATTCACTTTCTGTAAAGTAAATTTGATATCCTTTCCTTCAAAACTACCTCAGTGCTTGCACATGCACAGACAACTTGGAAATTATTCACTTTATAGTTATAGACCCAAGAATGCCACCTCATTTCATATCTGAGATGTTTTCTATGTTTTTGGTCAGGGCGAAGATAATGATGAATAGAAAAAATGTCAGAAAACAGCATCATAAAATGCGTCTTAGGTTGGATTTCCCCAAACCAGAAGCCGAAGCAGGAGTGAAAATGCAGGCGGCATACTGAGGGTAATTATTAGGAACAGGGGAAGGAGGCAGGCAGAGGGGGTCAGGGACAGAGCTGAACAAGGCCGTAGTCTCATCTGGATTCCAGCCTGGGGCTGGTCCCAGAGGAATTAAGAGAGTTAGGATGGAACCCGTGACATGGTCACATATGGAGGCAAAACTGTCTTGAAGCAAACTGCAAGCTATCAGAGATACCTGGACTAAGCATTTTCCAAAGAAGGAGCTAGGTTAAGGGTGGTGGTTGGAGAGGAGACAGGACAGGACAGGACAGGACAGGACAGGACAGGAAAGGAAAGGAAAGGAAAGGCCTTTCTAGCAGCAGCTAGGGAATCATCAGCCCAGGAGGGTATAGGCATAGTACCAGTATCATGCATAACACATGATGAGAGTTTGTTGGGCATTGATAGGTTCCCTCTCCCCAGCCACTGGGTCTCTCGGGCATTTCTGGGTAAAGGTAAGTGGTTCAATTACCAGTATCATAGATTTTTGCCTTTACCAACAAGTTGCATCTTTTCTTTAAGATACAGTAGCAGCAAGCTTATCTGCTCATTTCAAATGAACCTACTCCTACAGAGATATTGCAGGCAGATGAGATGATAGGTAAGGCACCCAGAAAGAAAGGCTATTCAAGAAGTCAGCTGGAGCTATCCACAGCGCTACATGACTGAAATCCCAGCTACTCATGAAGCTAAGCAGATGGGCAGCAAGTTCAAAGCTAGTGTGCAAATCAGTAAGATTCCATTTCAAAATAAAAATAAATAAATAAAAAGGACTGGGGATGCACCTCAGTGGCAGAACACTTGCCTAATTATACACAAGGCTGTGGATTCAGTTCACACATACATGCACAAAAAAAGCAGTTGGAGAAATCTACGTAAGTAAAATTTTCTCTGTAAAATGGAGGTGGTTCCATCCCACTTGAGGTGAACTGACTTCATTAACAGTCCAGCTAGCATTTTCCATGCACCCTGAAACTTTGGAATTCCCTTCTACTCTGGCTTTTAGTTTGCCCATTGATTGGCCCATGTACTTTCCTAGAATGATACAATGTTGAGTGATGTCATGCAAGAACAAATTTCACCTGATCATTTCTGCTATGTCATTGGCATGCAAATATGGCAGGGCTAGTTATGAAAAACCCAGAGCTAACCCCAAGAAGGTAAGGCACCATGAGAACAGAGCTTTGTCCCTTCAGCCTTAGCCATATGAGGGCCCTTGTTGTTCTAAGACAGCATCTAACTCCCCCACAACAGACACGTGACAGACACGTGAATGAGGCTTTCTGAGATCTACTCAACACAGCTGAACCAATTCATCTAAATTTCTAGAAGCAATAAATGGTTGCTGTAAGCCCCATGTTTTGAAGTGGTTTCTTATACAGATTTACTTCTGCAATAGTTAACCACATATTCAGTGTTTTTCCAGAGCCCCAGTATTGATATTGACTGGTATAGAAAAATTCAGAGGTTCAGCAGCAAGTTAAGAAAGTATGTGACTAAGTCAAGAAAGGGAATCCAAAGGATGAAATGATCTTACTTCATTCTAAAGAAATCCTCAGGTCAATGTGATTATTATTAATTTTTTTAGAATTATTTTATTTTATTTTACTTTACTGTTTCAGAACTTTTGTTTGTTTATTTATCTATTTTCATGGCCGGCCCAGCCTGCCCTGAGGGCAGGGCTGGCACAGCATGTGGTGCCAGGTTTCGAACTGCAGTCCCTTCAGCTGCCCAAGCTTTCCTAAGCAGGTGCTTTAGACCACTGAACCATCCCGCCGGGCCCCAATGTGATTATATTTATTTATTTATTTTATTTTATTTTTTTTTTTTTTTTTTTTTTTTTTTTTTTTTTTTTTTTTTTTTTTTTTTTTTTGAGACAGGGTCTCGCTATGCAGTTGAGGCTGGCCTTGAGCTCACTTTTGTAGCCCAGGCTGGTCTTGAACTCACACCGATCTTCCTGCCTCGGCCTCCCGAGTGCTGGGATTACAGGCATGAGCCACCACGCCCGGCTTCAATGTGATTATATTTAAAATAAAGATGTTCTTCACCCTACGTCAATGATTTACTTCCACAATGGCACTTGGATGATTTCCTAATAGTGATGGTAGACAATAAAAATAATATAATAATGCTTCACAAATCACTATTCTTTGTTTTCTCCTGGTACATGGTTATATTTAGTAACACTTTTATATTAAAAAAAGACCGTGACTTTGTTAATATTATTATTATGACTTAGCAAACCAGACTGGAACGTTAGAGACATTCACTTTGCTCTGCATTCTCTAACTTAAAAGTAGCTTCCCTTTATTCAGTGTCAATTCCTTAAGGTTAAAAACATTGACATAAAATTTAGTATACCCTTATACTTATAAAGGATCACTTTTTCAAGGCATAAGTGAAAAAATAAAAATGCTTGTGAAAGTTCTACATTCCCTCAAAGTTCACTTCTAACTAAAAGCATCAGCTTGGTTAGAAATTATAATGATATCATTATTTGGATATTAAATAGCTCCCCACCCTTTCGCACATGTTAAATAGTACTCTGAGATTTCCTTGTGGAATGAAAGACTCTAAATTAAACAACTCTAACAATAATAATTAGCTTACCATACCAGAAACCAAATTAAGCACCAAGAGATTTTATACATATTCATTTATTTAATCCTTGAACTGCTCAATGGTATGGACATGCTCATTGCATTTTATTAAGGAGAAAACTAAGATTGTCCAAAATCACCTAATGAGCAGTGTCATTAGAAGAGCTAGAGCTAGGACTGAACTCAAATATACCTGCTGCCAAAGCCTATCTTCTTAAAATCTGGAATGATCTACAATAGACAGATGACAGGTTACTCTCAACATGGACAAATCCTGGATTATTAAGAGTTAGGAGCTGAAAAATACAGATCCTGCTCTCATAGTTACTTTGTTGATAATCCACCCAAGCCCCCTAAAGCATCATCAGTCATTCCTGTTGGCGAATGACATGCATGGAATGTTTCTGTCACTCCAAAATCCCTACAAACAAGAGGTAGGGACTTTGAGAGATAATTAGGTTTTGATTGTTGCGAAGCCAAGAGGCTCATGACAGGATTAGAGTCTTTATGTGAAGAGGAAGACAAATTTTTCAGATTCTTTCTCCTCCTCGTCCTCCCCTTTCCTCTCTTCCCTCTTAAAAGGAAGGTCATGTAAGCCTCTGGCCCACAGCATGAGGGCAACTGATGCACAAGTTGGCAAGCTGGCACTGACCAGGCACCAAACCAACCAACACCTCACTCTTGGCCCTTTCAACCTACAGAATAGTTAGAAGGAAATGTCTGCTGGTTACCCATTGAGGCTAATGTGTAGTAGTAGCCTGAACTTAAAATAGACTACAAATTTTGGGAAGCATAAAAAAATCCTAAAATTCACAATATGGGGTTAGGCTTTTGAAAGAGCTAGTGATATTGAAGGTTTTCCAGGAGCAGAATTAAATTTAAAATTCTACATGACTATATATATATTTTTTTTCTTCCATTTATGCATTTGGTACAAGGTCTTACTACATAGCATAAACTCCTAGTGATCCTCCTGTTTCAGCCTCCCCAGCACTGGGACTACAAGCATGTGCCACCATGTCCAGACTCTGTAGCACACCCAGGGTAGTGGGGCCATCATGGCACATAAGACCAGGGTTCCAACTCCAGTTCCTGAGCTTGCCAAAGCAGGTGCTTAGTCCACTGAGCTGTCTTGCTGACCCTTACATGACAGTATATAATTGCAAGAATGTGAACAACCTGCAAAGTATACATGTGTTTGATAACTATGAAATACTTGCTCAATTTGAGCTTGTAACACCAGAATATAGAATTAAAAGTGTTTTGTCTTCTAAAGCCACGGTAAAGTCACACTGGGAATCAACTAAGTCCAGGCCAGACTTAGTTTTCCAGTCTAGCACTTCATAGGGCAAGGCTGAACTAAAGACCCATTTCTTCAATGAATCACTGAAATTCATTTGCCAAGCTTTTCCCTAGCATATAGATCACTACTTCCAAAGCAAGGGTAAATCTACACAGGACAAGGATGCGACCAAGTTAAGAAGGGTAAATTTGTTGTGAAGATTTTACAGCCTCAACACAGCTTTTCTCTAAGGAAATTCCACAGCTAATCAACAGTTCTCATGGAGTCTAGGGATTCATAAAGAGCCTTATTCCTTTTCCTGTGGCAAAACTCAGTTGATGTTAAGCTTGGCACACTTTCAGAAGACAATTGGAAATCATCAGTGCTTAGACACTACAGGTGTCGAAAATATACCACCTCTCTTAGGGTTAGTGCACTCTTATGTATTACAAGTTTCTCTCAAAAAGCAGGCCTCACATAATATTTGGAAATTTCTGGATTTAGAGAAACATAGGGTGGAAATCAATTTAGTAAGTCCAGTTACTTCAGCATATTTTATTTAACAATTTTTAAAGCACCTATCTTGGTGCAGGATATTGCATACATGGAACCATTTAACAAAAAAAATCTCATGGACATCCTTGAATGATTTTTACTGTATCCAAGTTTTGGACAACATTAACATCTGTGCCAAGTGCCTAGTAGGGGTGACCACGCAGGGCTTGGTCTCAATCTCCCAGGCTCCAGTGCACACACACAATATGGAAGTTCAAATTAGTTAGCAGTGGAGCACAGAGAAGCCATAATGGTGAAATAAAAAGGAGCTGAGCTATGGACTGGGGGATTAACACTTAGCATTTGCCATGTACTGCTCCCTGTCCTGTGTCCTCTACATGCACTGACTTAATGAATTCTCAAAACAAGCTCAGGTAATGTGGGATATCCAGGTAATGCATGACAAACTTAGCTTTAGCCCCAGGTGGTCTGTCTTTGGATTCAGTCCTCCTCAACACTTCATAATGTTCCCTCATTAAGTATATTTGATTACAAAGTCTACAGGACCAGTAGGTATATACAAATTCCATATTTACTTAGTTTTCCTTCTTTTAATTCTATTAATTTTAATGAGAAAGAAATAACAATGAGATGGTTTCAGAAAATGTTAGGAGAGTTACAATAATTAGTACATTGCATGTTGTTATCTTCATAGAGTTGTTCAGAGTACAAGATGCAGACATGATACCTTTTATAAGCACAATTAGTATAAATCTTTCTTCTCATTGAACTAAGAGAAAGTAGCTATATATACAGTACAATAGTCCATAATAGCACTGGTCATCAACAGAGCCAGCTTAAGTTTTCTTCATATGATAAAATAATTACCATATGAATTGGTGTCCTTCCTATTTTCTCTCTAATTTCTTCTTCCTAATGAGTTCCAAAAGAAAGAAAAGATTATCCACAACATAATTTTAGTGCCTGATTATCTCTAAACTTACTTGATGAAACTATTCTCAGTAAATTATATTCATTCAGTCTTTGAGCTTTAAATGACATTTTTGCCTTTCTGGCCCAAGTTTTGAGCTGAGTATAGCCATTATGTTCTACCAGTGAAGACTGCTTTGGGGAACACTCCATCTAAAAAGCAGGGCTTTTAGAGCTATCTATGAAAAGAGAGGTCATGTCAAAAAATATTTCTGTACTGAGGCCTCATCATACAACACTCATTTTAACTTACAATTAATTCATTTATCCTAACCTGCTAGGAAAGTCTTTGTTCAGTGGAGCAAGTTTCAGAATGTTCTCAGCACAAATACAGTCTTTCTGTTAGCAGCCATATCAAAGATTCAATATTTATTATACTCAAATAGGAAGAAAAGTTACCCAGTTGAAGTAAATGTTCTGTTTATTAACAAATGGATTAGGACAATTTCCACATCAATCTTCTCTTTACTGGGAGTTCAGCAAGAAGCAGGGAAGGGCTGTCTGTGGAGATTGTCTAAAGGATTCCTTTTTTTCTTTCTTTCGTTCTTTTAATTTTTATTCGTTTTAATGAGAAAAAAGGTAAATTAGCAATGAAACAGTTTTAAAACAAGTTAGTAGGATGGTTACAATAATTACTACCACGCATGTTGTTGTCTTCATAGTAGTTATTCAGAGGACAAGATGCAATCTGATATCTTCTCTAAACAATATTAGTACAAACTTTTATTCTCAATGAACTAAGACAAAGTAGCTATATATCTTTTCTAACTCTCTTGTGTGTGTGTGTATATATATATATATATATATATATATATATATATATTTCTTTATAAAGTTTCTGTTACTAGAAGAAAAATCATACCATGTCTTATAAGTAGATTGTAAGTCAAAGATACAGTATGAATCATAAAACAAAAGTATAATTAAATAATATATTTTACAAAATTACTTAAATATTAATTAAAATTAAGTTAAATATTTCCAAAAAATATTTGAAAATTCGAATCAAATCATGAGAGCAACTTAGAGGCCAGAATGTTGTGTATCATATGTATGAGGCTGTAATCAATTCAGAGTGCTTGCATAGTATTTGAAGAGGTTAATATATACAAAGATATCAATTAAGAAAACGTTTCCATGGTACTAAAGAATTACTAAGAATAAAACATAACATAAATATTGGACTGGCAATTATATGACCAGAACTTCTATCAGTTTGGGGATAGGATATCGCACAAAGTTCTAGTATGTTGTGGACATAGACAGGGTCCATGAAGCTTACTAGTGGCCAGGTGTCACTTGTGGGACTGAGCTAGTGCTATTTCCTTGACATTCACCCTGTAGGCCTAGACATGATCCATAGGATTCAGGAGAAGTCCATTTGTAGAGTATGCTAATGGACATACTCTACTGCTGTATACAAAAGAATAGTTGAAAGACTGCTCTTGTATACCTCTTTTTCCCCTGTGTTTAATTGTTTGCCCTATTTGGTGGGTTATTTCCGTTGCCCTTCATGGAGTTGTGATCATTTCATCCCTCTGTAGAATATTTTTTTAGTAAACTGTGCAGGGTTGGCTTTGTCATCATGAAATCCTTTAGTTGTTCTTGGTCATGGAAGTATTTCACTTCTCCACTGAACTTGAAAAGAGAGTCTTGCAGGACGTAATAACCTGTTGCTCTGGTGAACATCGCAGAAGAGGAAACAGCAGCCTGATTGGCTGCATTAATGATGCCCATGAGTGGCCTCCTTTTGTCTCTATCCTTGGTGTTGGGACTGATTTTCTCCTGTCAAGAGAATTTCTCCTGCCCTTCAATCTGGGCTAACCAGTGACTTGCACAGCCATCAGAATAGAGAAGAGGGGACACCAAAGTTATCTTCTAGGCCTCAATCCACTTTCCACTGTCACCTTCGCTCAAGGAGCGCCACCTCTGTCCTATGCACAGGTCTCTGCTAGCATGTGCAGGATGTGAGATGATTTCACTGGGACAGCTCTGATGTCCACCCACCGACAGCCAACCAACCCAGACCAGAGCTGCTCACAGATCCATGGCTGGCCAAATACATGAGGATTTCCCCGAAATCAGGACTGCTGGAGAAGCTCCTCTTGGAAAGATGGCCCACAGAATGGGCAGTGAACAAGTAGCATTCCTATCACTTGCTGGGGATGATGTGTTACTCGGTAATTGTTAACTGATACAGACTCTGCTATGGGAAATATATGTCAAAATTCAAATATTTGAAAATATGTAGCCATAGCAAGGTCAGGGATATAGCTCCACAGCACAAACACCTGCCTGACTAGCGCAAGATCCTGAGTTTGATCCTGAGTACTGCAAAAAAAGAAAAAAAAAAAAAAAAAAAAAAAAAAAAAAAAAAAAAAAAAAAAAAAAAAAAAAAAAAAAAAAAAAAAAAAAAAAAAAAAAAAAAAAAAAAAAAAAAAAAAAAAAAAAAAAAAAAAAAAAAAAAAAAAAAAAAAACCCAACAACAACAACAAAGAAAAAAAAAACAAATAGGAAAACAAAAACAAAAATTAAACTAAAGTAAAATGTAGTTGTTTCCCTCCTTCATATTTTTCCAAACGAACAGAAGTCATCATACCACAGTGACATATGTACACTCATGTTGACAGCAACAAATTTCATCATAGTTAAAATCTTAGAAACAACACAAATGCCCACCAACCATGGAAAGAATAAAGAAGATGTGGTATTTCTATACAATGGAATATTACTCAGCTATAAACACAAACATGAGGCTTTTACAGGCAAACAGATGCAAGCAGGAACTATGCTCATAGGTGAAATAAATCAGTTCCACACGTGAAAAATTGTATTATCCCCCTAGTGTAAAGATCTTGAAAGATAAATAGAGTAAAATAGGAAAGAAACTGAACTTAAGGAATAAGCAACTGAGATGAGGGAAAGGAGAAGGAAGGGAAAAGAAAAATATAGGGAAGAAAGTAAAAGAAAAAAAAACATTTAGGTATATATACAGGTGGCTAAGACAATTGTACTACTAACTGCTATTAGTTTTTTGAAGGCAACAGTTAATGCTTAAAATTCTTACTTTGATGTATTTTGCATGTTGGTACCTTTAATCTGAGCAACTAGACTGAAAACAGCAGTATAACCGCTGTCAAATGCCTATCATCTTTTTTTTTGATGTTTGTTTGTTTTACCTTAAATGTGTATCATTCTAAGTACTTATTTATTATTTTTACAATCTCTATGAGATAAATTAAAAGAAAAGGAAAAAGACAAGGAAAAACATCTCAAGGTTAATGGAATAGAAGAATAAATGTTTTAATTGTGTGATCCACTTTGCATGCTTATATCTGGTAGTCTGGGCAACAAATCTAATGATAACATATATAATATGACAACCAAGGTTAATTTCCTATTGTTTTTTAATTATGTACCATTTTTATTATTTTATGTTGCTTTGTTTATTGCCTTTGTTCTCTTCTTTTCTCTATAAAATAAAACATGTAGGGCTGGAGAGATAGCTCAGCTGTCTAAAGCACCTGTTTAGGCAAGCTTAGGCAACTGCAGGACCCGCGGTTTGATCCCCTGCACCACATGCTGCGCTGGCCCCACCCCAAGGGTGAGCTGAGTCTGCCATAACATTAAAAAAAAATGTAGTATTAACTTTTGAAAAAAATCAACTATTTAGAAAATATTTATGTTCTCCAGAGAAATACAATTACTATTTATCATAAAGTATAGTAATAAGCTCTTGATATATTTTCCTTCTTATATTTTTATGCAGTCTCAATCCACAAACAATATGTTGAACATGATATATGGTTGACTTTAATGACTCAATGGTTTACGAAAAGAATATTGATAGGTAAATATTTAGGCTCTATATAGATTCAGAAACAATAAAGAGATGGTACATAAAAGTCTTAACATGTGGCAAAATTTAAATTTAACATGATTACTGAGTCCATGGCTTACTATAATGTTCTTAAAATGCTGTAAACAAAGATCACAGTAACTACATACTACTGGGTTTGGTTTATTTTTGAGAAATGATTCACAAATAGAACATTTTATATTTCCATTCAGTGTTTCTGTAAATTTATGTGTACCTAGATACATATGCACTTAGACCTTTCAAAACAATACTTATTTTAACTACCTCGTTTTCCGCTATGTTCTTTTATATTTTATTCTTCTGTTCATATTCTTAAGGTACTGGTCTCCAACCAATAAACTGATTCATAACTTACTCATGGGTCAAGACCTCTATTCTGAAAAATACTGGAGTTAATTTCCATCTGCTATGAATCATAGTCATTAAAAATGCTCTGATGATGAAGTACTTGCCTAAGGGCTGAGCTGTTCTTTGCTCACTGTTGAGACTTTTTCCTCCATCCCAAGAGGCCACAGGTAGTTTTTCCAATAGAGTAGTGACACCGATTAACAATCTCCTACTGCTTTTCAGATTACAAAATGTTTTTCATATATATTACCTCAAACCTCTACTGGGTTAATTGCCAAAGGAAATACAATATTGTACAATTAAGTTCAATTCTAGGTAGATGGACAATTTCATTATTCAAGATAAAGTGGGCCATCAGCAAGTATAACACATTGCACTTTTCCTATGACCTAGTAATTCAGTTAGTTTCGAAGGACTGACAAAAAGGGATCATCTGGGAACAGTACACGTTATTCAGCCAAAAAGCTTTGCACAGCTGTATAAGGTAAGTTGACTATACTGGATTGTAGCTTTCAAGTTGCTTATAATTTACTGCTTTGAATTATGGTTAAAAGAAATTACAAAGCCCAACACCGGTAGCCAGAAAACAACATGATAATCCTGCATATAACATCTCTCAGGGAAAATTGAATTTAACTTACAGTCATCCTCACAAAGTCACTCATGTAGCTATTGATCTTATTAATCACTTTATTTTGGTCAACAGAATGTTTGAGGGGGATACACCAGCCTGATATTACTTGCATTAGTTAATCTTAGTTTAGAAATGTTGACAGGTTTACTTAAACTAGAATACAAGAAAGTTTTTCTTTAAGTGTGCCTAGGACATATTCTCAGGAAGACACAATCTCACAACTGCAAAACATTGCCTCCATTTTAAAGAGGCACTTTAAGGACCACTTTAAAAATCAATACAGTGAGTATTTTCAGAGATCCAATAATATATGTGCAAGAAGAAGGGCAAAATCTATCCTAATTTATTCGAATGAGACTGCAGTTTGCCTAAAAATTTCACATTTTTGCATCACACAGGCATTCTCCTATTGCAGTGTCTCAAACAATGTCAAGGGAAGCTCTGGAATATTTTCACTGTAAATCTCAATAAGATGATTCCAAAAGATGTTCCATTAGTAACAAAGGCCATGTGTTTACCAGCCATAAGAAGGGCTGGAACCGTGTTCCTATGAGATAAACAGGGTAAAGCATTACTCATAGAATTATATCTCACTATAATATGTGAGGGAGTATGGAAGACACCATTGGTTGCTAATACTCATCTTCCTCTTTGTGAATAACACTCTACCGTAATTCATTATGTGAACAATGTCTTTGGCTGTAGTCTCATCGTGGTACATTTATGTAAGTCAGAGAATCTCAATTTGATGCCAAATTAGTCACCTGAAAGTAATTATTGATACAGGATGGATCAATGAATCCAAAAAGATTCCAGAAATAGAACCACATACAGAGAGCTATTTAACTTTTTATAAAGATGCAGATAAAATGGAATAGGAAAAGGATTCCTTTTTCCAAATCAACAGTGCTAGAGCAAATGGATATTCATAGGGAAAAATGACATTTAATCATGTTAGGATTAATAAATGGGGGCCACTCACTCAGGACCCTCCTTCTCTCCTTCTCTTGGATGGGAGCTTTTTTCCTCTAATAAATTTATTCTGCAAAAATAAATACATAAGTGTAAAAAAGAAGAAGAATAAAGGGCTGGTGAGATAGCTCAGAGGACTAAGCACATGCTCAGGCAGACACAGGGATGGGGTTGGGTCCCTGGCACCACATGCCACACCAGCCCCACCCCAGGCGTGTTGAGACAGTCATGGGACCAGACACGGTGGCACATGCCTGTAATCTCAACACTGGGGAGCTGAAAACAGGAGGATCACTAAGCCACTGAGGTGCGGAGTGAGACCCAATACCAAATACACTAAGAGGCAAGAAAAGAAACAATGATCAATCTGTAACAGGTTGAGGGATGCTTTGGCCATAAGGAAAATACTCCCAAATTCCAGGCTGCCAGGTGTGAGCCTGTAGTCTCAGCAGAGTGCTCTGCACATTATTTACAGGAGACTACATAATTTATTTGCCAAATTGGAATATTTTTAAAGAGCAAAACGTCATCCTTAAGAATTACACTGAGAAAATAGAAATAAAACCAGGCTGTTCCAGATAAACTGAGGCATGTGGTCATCTACATATAAACAATGAGAAACAATACTGGAGTGTCAATACAAAATTATTTTAACTCTACGCTATTGGGTTGATACTAATAAATGACATCCATAGGGAAAAGACTGCAAATAAAGAGCACACCATCTACAAACACCTCCATCAAACAGAAGGTAGACTGGCCAGCAAATTCTACACTCAGTGCTCTACACAGTGGCAATGTTAATCAAGGGACAATTGAATTTGTTTTGGTGCTCGAATGAGGTAATATTAAAATAATCAGGAATGGTATGGTCTAGCTGTATTGCTTTATGCACAGACAGCTATTTAATAGATCTGAAAATTTCATCAAAGTGAAAAATCACATGTATTTGAGTGCCACACAAGATCGCTGGATATAATAGGTCATTACTAATTTCACACCTGCTTCTCATTCTCTTTTCTGCCATCCCCAAACCACAGAGTTAAGTGCAGAGTTGTGCACTTTCAAAATGTCTTGATGTTGGTAACTCTCTGTAACTCCACCCAGGATTCACCAACCTGCTGGAAGTGGTTTCTCAAGTGAAGTCAAAAGTGTTACCCCCAACTTAGAGACCTAGGTGGTTGTGCGGTACAGGCAGGGAAATCTGCCTTCTCTGGGGCACTGTGACTGCTTCTGATGCTTCCGATGCCCAGCAATGACTCCTGGCTGTCAGGCTGAGCTGAGAACTTCCATGGAATTAAAACAACTGGATCTGGAGAGTGTCCTAAATTCATAGGACGAATTTCTTTCTTTTTAGCCAGCTTACAATGGGTGAACCATCCCAACCCACCTCCTTACTATCTACATTTTCTTACTTCCTGTTTTTAGTGTATCAAACATTTGGAGACCTGATTGAACTCTCTGGTAATGATTTCATTAGAGCCCTTTCCCAAGAGCTTACCAACGGCTGCTGTCAGTACTGGGATATCACTGATACCATACTGACAACAAGATTCCTCATTCCACAGCAATAAATTTCTTCCTTCCATGAGCATTTTTATCCAGTCAGTTTTAGGGTAGCAAACAATGTCATCATCAACTGTATCATTACACAGTCTGCTTCAACTCTGAAGGCGTTGAGAGCAAGCAAATGAGAGTTTGTTCCTCAATTACAGCTATATAATCTGCATTGTTGGAAAATTCTCTTTGTTGTTCTCATAACCATAATAGATGTCTCCTACAAGAGTACATATCTTTCTAATAACCAGGAGGCAGAAAATATAGGAAGCACTTCAAACAGCACTTACAGTTTCTTTATGATCCATCGCCCACCCAACCATGCTACTGCAGCATCACTTGGCCATACAATTTATTTTCTAATAACTCAAGGTCACTGATAAATTCCAGAAACTTTGTCAGTCCTCAGTGCTTGTGACTACATTATTTCTTCCGTTTTCAGCATCCCTCTCCTCTGATCTTATCCACCTAGCAAATTCTTCTCTGTGGTCCAAGCCACATCTCCAAACCTGAGCTTCCTACTGCTGCTGGCAGAAATAAAGGCTTTTCCCCGGAGGGTTTCACTGTCCTTGACCTAGTCCTCTCTTGGTACTGTAGTCTAAATATTAGTGTCCCCCAAAATTCAGGTTGGAACTGAGTCCCCGATAAAATATTAGAAAGAGATAAGAGCTGATAGAATCATGAAGGCTCCAGAATCATGGGTGGATTCTTATCCTTCTAGGAGAGCCTTGAGCAATCTGTTTTGCCCCATTGTCCTTTGACCTTGTTAAGGGAGTAGTTCAAAGAACATCTGTGATGACCAGGCTTATTGGTTACTCAATCTGACACAGCACCTGCCTGCATCCAGGACTACAACAGCGAATTCTTATTGTTTATTAACTATCTAGTTTCAGGTACTTTTGTTATAGCAGCCTGTATGGCCTCTGATAATCTTCTGTCTAGTCCAGTTTTTGTTTTTGTTTTTGTCATTTTCTAAAGAGTAAATAGAAGGGGATATCTTTCCATCCCAGAATCCTACCAGTGAACAAAGTCCCCAAAATGTTGTTAGTGCTCAGTATTTATGGACAGAGAGTGACAAAGTGCAATGAAACACACCATGGCTCTTGTCCCCTGACACGAGCAAGCAGCAGTGTCCCTGATACATTGTTGGGACTCAATAAATATGTGTTCCCTGACAGACAGGAAGGAAGATTAAGAGCATGAGTTCATGGAATGTTTGAAATGGAACCTCTCTAAATGTACTTCTTGGAAAGTTATTTTTTCTACTTAAATTGTATAGTAGGGATCTAAAAGGATAGAGATTTTTTTAAAAAATCCCACATGAACATACACAAAATATGGCCAGGGAGATAGCTCAGTAGAATAAGTGCTTGCCTGACAAGCATAAGGGCTTGAATTCAAACTCTGGTTCTGAAAAAAAAAAAAAAAAAAAAAAGTTAACATACACAAAATATGAGGGGATTCTGGGGATATAGCTCAATGGCATAAGTGTCTGCCTGACAAGCAAAAGGTCCCAAGTTTGATCTCTGGTACTGTAAAAAATAAATAAATAAATAAAATGAAAAAAAAATTAATAAAATGAAAGTTTTAAAAACACTCAAGGGGCTGGGGAGATAGCTCTGTGGTGTAAGTGCCTGCCTGGGAAGTACAAGGTTGTGAGTTCGAACCTCAGTCCCACAAAAAAAAAAAAAAAAAAGAACAACAATAAAAACACTCAAAAAGAGCAAAAGCTATGAGGAAGAGTACCCACTGGCCACTTTACAGTGAAAATTTATTTAAAGCATGATATCACAACATGTAATGGATAATAAATAAACAAGTTAAAGAAATATGGTACTGTAACATAGAGGATATAGGTATTTCTGGTAACAATTTATGGCACATGACTATTAACTTTTCTTTAACCAATAGGAAAGTAGAAAGACTTCTTTTGCTACACACCTTGAGAGCCATCTCCTACATCTGAATTTCCCATTCTCTGGGTCAGATTTTCACAGATTCAGGGTGATACCCAGCAACCATGGAACAACAGGCTTGAAGGGCAATCCCGGTTGTCACCAGCTCCTTATATGTTTGGCTTCCCAGCTGTGCTAGGGAGAATACAGTCCTTTGCAGATAATTCCCCATGCACTGTACTAAGCTAGGAACTGAAGAGACTTAGCCCGCTGTTAATATTTTTCACCTAAAACAATGATAGTAAATCTCAGACAGTGAACTTAAGCCTCAGTTCTTTGGCCCTCTAATCCACTGTCCTTATGGTCATAAATCCCACATGGGTAACACTGAAAGCAAGGATAATTAGGAGAGGGCATGGCCATTATGCTCAGACAGTCATATCAGAGGAATGGCACAGAGAGCGATCTGCCAATAATCAAAAGGAACAAATTGAAGCTCGGGGCCTTCTGGTTATGGGACCTGCTGGAGTGACACAGAAACAGCGTGTCTCACCTGGCTGCTTCAGGCTGACATTCACAAAGACAGAGCTTTGACGGAGGCTTGGATTTCAGAGTGGACATGACCATACATCACAAGGAAACACAGAGCGAAAGGAGATTGAGCTCTTCATTTATGATACATTCTGTCCATCAAAATAGGTCAAAAGATGCTACATCATTTCAAGAGGCTTCATAATTAATTCTGGAATCTTGCCACCATCTGCCATTTCATTTCTGGTTCTGGTTCTCATCCAGCTTCCAGGAAACTTTTCTTTTCAATTACTTTTGCTGATGGACAGGTCCTTAACCTGTCCTTATTTTATTATTCCTAATAATAAAAAACTATAAAATACAGATGAAATATTGTATTAACCTACTTTGAAAATATTCATAATTGGCCATCAGAAATTTCTAATTGCTCAGGAGATTTCAAAATGAGGAACATTAGGCAAAATGACACTGAAATAGATCTTCTTTTTCACAAATACAAATGCCTTTATAAGCATGTCAAAGACTATTGACAGGTTTTATGGAAATTCACTATTACTAATAACCATTTCTTTCCCCTTCTGATTGCTAAAAGCTCCTGAAATTTTCATTACTTGTTTTCCAGGTTGTTCTTTTCCTAAATCTCTAGTTAAGATGCAAAGAGAATACATCCTTAAAAGTTAAGTCTCTCACTTTTTACCCTTTCATTTTAGAGCAATATTCCTTCACAGCTTGAAAACTGATTACCTACTGTCTTCTTCTCCAAGGGATCATATTCAAGTTGATTCCTACATACCACATTTCTTTACCCCATAAAGCTTTAATCAAATGCTCTTAGCCACATCCAGATTGTGGCTGGCAGAATGTTAACTGAGGAAGATGACATATGAGACCAATTTTTGTTTTGGGTAATTGGTCTTCAGAGATGGATCACATTTTTAAGAGTCATTGTTGTCATAGATGCTCACAACTATCATGGGTTACTTTGACTAAGTCACCAGCTTGCCCAGCCCATTGGAAGGCCATTCTTTTAACAAACCATTTTGTCTACCTGGTCTACATAGGGTTTTTTTTTTTTTTTTTGGTCTTTTTCAGACAGGGTCTCGCTATGCAGTTCAGGCTGGCCCTGATCTCACTTTTGTAGCCCAGGCTGGTCTGGAACTTGCACTGACCCTCCTACCTCAGCCTTCCAAGTGCTGGGAGCATAGGCGTGCACCACCATGCCCGGCTTCTTTTATCTAAACTATTTTTTTTTTTCATAGGGCTTGACAGGGTTCAGGGGCAGCCCTTGTTGCCACCTGGGTGCCTATCACCACTCTCTGTACACTTCATTGCCAACTACTCCTGCTGTCTTCCAAGATTTCCCTTGGGCACTTGCAGCTGTCCTAACAGAATAAAGAGCTAGAAATGACTAAGAAATTATATCCCACTCATGCTGCTGCAGGGTCTGAAAGGCGAGCACCCTGCTTGCAAGCAGGACAAGTCACAGTGCCATTTCTATTTCACATCACCCCAAAGGCATCGTTCTATGCCGGGGACTCCACCTAAAATGCAACCTCTACTTGTGTTTTTCCCCCACTTGGCCTGTTTCCACCACTCCTTTGCAAGTCACTGTGATCCTTCCACAATAAATTCTCTGAACATAATGCTTGTCTCAGTTCTGATTCTGGGGAACCCCACGTAAGACAGAGCACTAGTGTCAGACCTGTCCTTTCCCCAGGAAGACAGGGAATTCAAGAGGAAGAAAGCTAATATTTACAGAGCACTCACTAGGCACCATGCATGTATTAGCTCACTGGCTGTCACCCAAAAGATGATGCATGTGCCATCTGGACACTGGGAAGCACACTCGCCAGCTAAACAGGAGAAACACAGCATCTGCACTAGCAAGCGACCCTGTCCGGCAGTTGTCCTTCCTGATCTGACTGGAGAAGGTCATTTCCTGTGCCACTCATTGTTTTCAAGAGTACTAATAACTATTTTCCTGATCACTAACCATTTGCTACTATGTTTTGAGTATTAAGATACTGTGTGCTCATGCCTCTGAGGAGATATTAAATTAATTAAAATATATAGATGCATAGATCTTACAAAGATAGAACTGACATCTGCATCTACTTTGGCTAATGCCTCAAAGTTATAATTTTCATCTACTATGTCATGTGACTAAAAGCAAACAAAAAGAAGTGGCCCTCAAGGTTCAAATTTAACATGATTGGGGCCGGGTAGATAGCTCCATGGCACAAGTGCCTGCCTGGCAAGTACAAGGTCATGAGTTTGAACCTTGGTCCTACAAATAAATAAATAAATAAATAAATAACATGATTTTCCAAAGTGCCTTAAGTGAATACCATCACTTCTATGATACAAGGCTTCCTGAAAGCAAAAGAGTCAGTTGAATGAGCAAGTTAAGGTATAAAACATTTGAAGTCTTTAAAAGAAAGAAATGGTCTCTAGGAAGATTTGGAACAGCCTGAAAATGAAATTAAACAATTTATAGTAAGAGATCGAAAATGTAGGAATCTCAGTTCAAATACGTAGGAGTCTCAGTCACTAAGTCCTATATGCAGCTGTTATTTTTATGAGCTTCAATTTATTTCTCTGAAGAATGTGTGCTTTTCTTTAGCACAATGAAACACAAATTCTGCAAACTGAGTGTACCAAGAGAGAATTTGGAAGGTATAGGAAGGGCTCTTCTTTAGAAAGGAAGTATGGTATGTCCTTTTGAAAAATTTTCAATTTATACGCATTATAAATTCACCTGAGTTAAGAATGGCTTGGATACCTTGCTATGTAAGCAAGAAGTCTCGCTGACTTGAAAATCCACAATACAATGCCATGTCATTTGGTTACCTGAGAAAGAGATTAAAATCAATGCCGAGAAAGGACTTCAAGAACATGAGGGTAGCTCTAATATGAGGACAGATTCAATTCAGCTTTGACATTCAGAACAAACAAACTGTTATCTCAGAAAGAAATGCTTCAGGAAAAGAAAACCAACTGTTTGAACTTTACAGGACAAGTATATTGGAGGCCTTCTCAGAAAACTCCTGTGTGCACGCACATCTAGACACATAATAGTAAGATATTAGTGCCAGCACTGTATGAACTTATTAAATAAAGTAAGATGATTTTTCTTTGGTTGCCATCCTGAATAAACAGCTATTATTCACCACTCTCTATCTTTGCTTCTGCCATGTGACTCGGTATTGATTCCATGTGGGTTAGCCCAGCAGTTTGTTTTGACTTTAAGAGAAAGGGTGGAAGTTACCCTGTGCCAGTTCTAATGGAAGGCTCCAGACATCTGATACGTTTCCATTTTTCCTTTTGAAACCAAACCGACACCATTGGCATAAGCCTGACATATTCGCCTAGAGCTTCTGGTCTGTGGCTCAGCCTCCCTGTTATTCTTGCTCACCATCAGTTTGGATGATAGCACGGGCTAGCTGAATCTGCAGTGAATCACAGACTTGAGGGATCCTGAACAAAGCAGAAAAAGTCATTATTTTTTAGGATGATCTCATACACAAAAAGTTAGCTGATACATGTCTCATCTTTTGTTTTTAAGTTTTACTGCTGTTTGTGATTAACATGTAATTACAGGGCTTTCCCAAGAATCACCCTATTCCATGTTATCAGTGAATATTCATGTATAAAATAAGGTGTAGTGAACTGCTTATTTGAGAGGTAATATCGCACAAGATGTAAAACCACAGACATACAAGTGAGAAAACCAGGATGTGAATCTGAGTTCTGCTGATCGGATGCAAGTTACTTCAACTGTCTTCATACTTTCATCTGGAAAGGGGCGAACAACACCAGCACCTCCTTGCATTGCTGTAGAATTGAACAAATTCACTGCAAGCCCTACTACAGTGCCCTACAGAAAGCACTAACACAAGTAAGTATTGATCTTCAACCATAAGTTCTCCCAATATAGCTAATAGACTTGCATATGCCATCTTCTTGATTTTTGTGTAACATTAAATGGGCATGTATATACTTATCCCCCACCCCGGTGTTAGTCAATTTTTGATGCTTTTCTTTGTTAGTTACTCTTTGTTGTTGTTGTTTTTACTCAGACAAAATATCTGACCCTCAAAATTAAGGAAATTAAGTTTTCTTTAGCTCACATTTTGTGGAAGTTTCAGTCCAAAAGCAGCTGGCTCCAAGGTAGGTTGGCATGGTGAGGGGCACCGCTTCACGGCAGAGAAGCCAGCAGAAATGGCAAGGGCAAAGGGGGAAAGCAAGTAGCTTGTCCTCCCTGATATAGTATGTGGGCTATCTGCCCACACTGTCTCCCGAGCTCTTCTCTTCCACAAGCTTAGGAGGTTTGAAAAGTAAGGACCCTCGTCCTCTGCTGAGTTGGACTTCTAAACTTCTCAGGTTGACACAATGTGTAGACCATCACACCCTCTCTGATGGATGGAGGACAGCTGTGACTGTTAAGGTAAGTTACAAGCACAGATTTCTACTTCAGAGCACTGAACTTCCTCATTGCAGACTACCAATGACCCACCAAAGAAAGATTCAATGAATAAACTACAACATATTCACACTGTTGCCACCATATCATGTCTGTGAAGCTGCAAGGATTCCCAGAAATTTCATTAGATGGATAAAAGCAAGCTGCAAGAGACTTTGTGTACTGTAGTAGTGTCTTCATAACAAAGACCAGGACAGTTATCAATGAATGTGAACGTGGAGTGTTTTATATATGTACACGCATATAAGCATGTGTGTAGATAATGAGTATGCATTATGATGCCAGAACATGACAGCTAGGTGAGACATAAGTAGGTTCTCACGAAGAAAACATAATGTGGAAGGGGGTAAAAGAAACAAGGAAAATGTCAACAACAAAAGAAGACTGCAATAGAGAAACATCATGCCCTGCAGTCTCATTTACCTGAGTGACTATATGGGTATGTAGCTATACATTTTTAAGTTAAAAAAAATCTTAAGATTGAAATAATTTTATTCTCTTTTTTATGGCATGATATGGTATAAAATATGATAACTATTGAATAGAGTCAAAATAAGACTTCCCTAATGCACACTATTTTACTCCTTTCACAAGTAGAAAAAAATTCCCTCTTTTGCAATTACCATGGGTCCATTTCTGTCCTTTATTTATTTATTTATTTATTTATTTTTGTATTTTAGGGAAAGGTCTACAGGGTGTTCAGAGTGTGACTACTAGATTGGACTCATAATGATCCGCCTGTTTCTAGCCTCCAAAAAGCTGGGATTACAGGGATGCACCGCCATGCCCAGTCTCAGTTACCATCTCAGCACACCCCAGGTGTAGGGCCAGCACTTACAACTCTCTTCCGATAGACATAAAAGTTTATTTCTCCTAGGCCCACATGATGGATATGTATGTCCTTAATAAACACTAATAAAGTTTCCAAAGTGACTGTTAGCACTCTATCTTCCCCATCAGCAAGGCCTGAGAAGGCACCTTAGGCAAAAACTGGAATTTTCAATTTTTCTAAATTTTACCATTCTGATAAGTAACAGCATATCTGTATAGTACTTCAGAGTATTTGTCATTATTAGCTTTTTATATATAATGGTTACATTTCTTGTAGAGGACTGGCAAATCTCAATTCTTTGTTCTCTCCCACCCCCTCCCTTTTGTTTTACCAGCTGCAGACTTGTTTAACTTATGAAGTTAATTATAAAGTTAATTACACACACACAGATGAAGAGCCAGACTAATTGTTCAAAAAGAAATATAAAATCCATAAGATGATTAGAGCTACTTTTAGGCATATGGTACACTTTTAGACAAGTTGTCCATGCTAAAAAGACAATGACTTTCATTTTTTCCTATTAACTTTTATTTCACACTTTATTTTTCATGTAAGAGAAGCTATGGGATATTTAAACTTATGAGTCTGATTTACTTCACTTAACATTATGGTACTATAACAAATGTTTCTGACAAAAATGAACATTAACCTAGTCTTTACAAATAAATTAGTTTTAAAAATTTTTTTGAAATTAGCGAACATATTTTATCTTGATGAAATACATAAAATGATGGAGAAGCTGAAATTATATAATAAAAATATATTATTAATATTGCTTCTACTGGCTTATTAGGTAGTACTGGTTTTCAATTCTAAGATCTAAAATAATTACCACAGGCCTTTAGTATTTGATTTTATTACAAGTTTTAGATTCTTGGTTTCTGATCCCTGAAACTAACTCTCATGCATTCTTATATCTATTGCATATTCGTCAGGAATATAGTACGTAGGTTTTTAGGAACTGAAGCGATTGTAAATCGGATCTAGAGTTAAATAAAATAAATATTGCAAAACATGGCTTGTCTCTTTAAAGGTTCTATTTATAGCCATTGGATGACAACCATTAGGAGGAACACAGTTTCCTTAGCTCGAGTTATAGAGACCTAAAAATACATTTCCTGGCTTCCACCAGGAACTGGCAGGGTCTCAAGAAGGCGTTTGTGGTTTGGCCAGAACACAATCATTTCTTCAGAACAATGTCACCAGCAGTGAGGCAATGCCTAGGTCCTATTAGTCCGAGAGGAAGAATTACTTAAGACTTGTGTTTGAAATTTTAACCATTTCCTGTTTGCATTTATTGTCTAATGCCTGAATGTGAATTGCTGGCCATCAGCCTACTTAGCACAGCAGGCGCCAGCCGCGGTCTTATCCACAGTCAGGGCTGGCTTTGCTGCTGGAGTTTTCCCTACTGAAGAAGACTTCTCTAGAGCACTGTGCTTTAGTGCGCCCAAGGCTTTATTCTGCACTACAAATGTTCTACAAATGTTCCATCACCTGATCACCCATCTGAGCCATCTGGAAGTTCACTGAGTTAAATGGCATGTACCACCACGATGCAGAGTGGATGTAAGGATACTGACCACTGGCCTTCTGTTCTCACCAAAAACACCCTCCACATTTCACTCCTCCCAGTTAACATGACCTTACATCTGACTGGATTCACTGAGCACTTTGTTTATAACCCACAACCAGTATTTCCATGCCACAAATGAACCTCAGCCACTTTCTAAACCAGGCATGTTCTCTCTTTCTAAGCACTCAGCTTCCTCCTATTTCTTCTTTGTTTATCTCCCAAGGGTCTACCATCTACACCCTATTCCTGGAGCTGAGAGCTGCCTTTTCCTGATAAGTAGTCAACAAATCTTGCTGATCCTTTTAAAGTAACTCCTGTCGTATATGTAGTCACCATTCCTTTCCCATCTCTGTGGAATGGTCATCTGCTCTGCACTCATGTCAACCCCTCTTTTCTTGGCTCTGTAACTCAGGTCCTACACTCTTTCAATTTGCCTCACTCCTAAACTCATCCCTTGCAAACTTTTCTCTCTCAAGTGGAGTTCAGTGTAAGTGTTTCCGCTGGTCTTGGAAATACTCAGTAAAATCTCTGATCACAGTGACCGCTCATTTCTCTTTCTCCATATGCTTCATATTCTAACCAGTTCTAACTTAGAGAACCTGCCCATAACATGCCATCAAACAATCTACTTCTACATCAAGGTAAGTGAGCACTCAAAGCTACTTTCCTCATCACAGCATGAACTGAGGATGGACTCTGGTCTGTGGAGTCTGGCACTGAGGCCCAATGAGGCTAATGCATCTCTGCTGGAAATGGGTTGACCACACACTGGGCAAAGCAAGCATGTCAGTGTGCAAAGATGAAATAAAAACAAAAGCACCTAGTGGGGAGGTCAAGAGAAGGAGGGGAGAGAGAGTATGCCCTCTAAAGACACAGGAAGTTCTCTGAACTCCTGGTTCTAAGTTTCTGGTTGCTGTTCCTCTCAAAGGCCTATTGAACTTTTTGCCAAAACTCTTTGTTCTTCAAAATTGTATCATCCAAAGACAGTGCAACAGGTAAACATGTTAAATCATATGTTTGTGTCACGTTTGTCCTCATCTTTGTGCCTTTGAAGAATCTCAACCCTGTCCATTGCTAACTAGTCATGGCCTCTTTTTTGGACTTGGCTCAAACTCCACTTCTCCCATGGGGGTTTCTTTGCTCCATCTTTCACTGATTTCTACCAAAGTCTAAGTGGTGGAAAAGCAGTTAGGAAAACTAGAAACTTCTGCATTTATTATTGGTGTCATTTTTCCCCACCTAACATTCTATTTCCTGATAAGGAAAGCAAGTCAAGTAAAACTTGCTGCCTGGGTGTCTTGTAAGCATGTATAAAGCTGTAGCCTAATTCCTTGCCTTGACTTGGTGCCCAATGATTATGTCATTCCATTTTTTGTAAGTGTTGATTCCTTACTTAGACACCAAGTTGACACAATGTGGCTATAGAAACGTATTATTTATCTAAAAATATATGATTTGGGTCCCATTCTTCTCAAGTCAGGGAGCTTAAGGATGTGTTATTCCAGATCAAGAACTTGCAACCTTCCCTTGCAAGTGAGGTTAAGCAAATGTTTAAGCCCAGCTCACCAGATGACTGTAATCCAATCTGACCCTAGGACAAGGAAGAAAGTGGACGCAATGCCACTAAAGTTATTTCTTTAGAAAGCCAAGGCTTAATTTTTCAAGCAGATTACTTACATTTTTAATCAACCGACTATGCATATTTCCTTACATTTGAAAAACATCAAATGAAATAAAGATAATTCTGCTGATAAGTTTATGAAAATTAAATTTGTAAGCCAAGGGAATTTCAATTATATTAGAAAACACTCCAACCAGAAAAATTTTAGCAGATGTGGGAACATAGATCTCATTGTTGTAAGACAAATAACTTAAAATAGAAACAGACAAGCTAATAATCTTGTAAGCTCAGAGTACTTTCCCATAACCACTATTTTGATAACAATACTTTTATTATTCTTCAGCTCATTGATTTAAATGGCCAAACAGAACTAATATTCAAGTTTGGTCAAATATATGTATGTACAGATACAGATACACAGGTATAGACACAGATGTATAGATATATGCCAAATTTCCATAGTAATTAATTTAACAATATATTATTTTCTTATTTAGATTTTGAGAAAATATTATGGATAATTAAAATATATAAAGGGAAAAGGATTCTTGAATTTTTATAATGTGTAGCAGGATATTAAAATTTCTTTTTTCTTTTTTTTTTTTTTTTTTTTTGTCTTTTGGAGACAGGGTCTCGCTATGCAGTTGAGGCTGGCCTTGAGCTCACTTTTGTAGCCCAGGCTGGTCTCAAACTCGCATTGATCCTCCTACCTCAGCCTCCCAAGTGCTGGGATTACAGGCGTGCGCCACCACGCCCAGCTAGGATATTAAAATTTCTATGCCTCCCCTTCCTCAGTGAATTAAGAGGTTGTTAATGAGAGACAGAATTAGTACAGTTGCTGAGAGAATATTCTGTACATGCCTAAAATGTAAAATGTACATATCTTCTCCAAATATCCTAGAGCAAGAAGGCATGTGTATTTTGCATTTTAGGAATTCATAAAATATTTTGTTAAATGATTTATACTTCACATTTCATACCTTTACACTTCAAACTTCATTCTCTACCCTAGCAATATTTATGATATGGCAAATTTTGAAGAAGTCAAATATCTATCTGAAGAAAATGATATAAAACAAACTGTAGCAATCACATTGTAAAATATTCTGTTTCAGTTCAAAATAGTGAAGTATCTCCATACCTATTAATATAGAAAGATTTTAAAAATTTATAACTACATGTAAAAAGCAAGCTGTACACCTTTTAATCCCAGCACTGCTACAAAGCTGAGGCTAGAAGAATGCAAGCTCCAGCCCAACCTGGGGAATTTTATGAAATTCTGCCTTAAAACAACAGCAAAAACTTGAAATAGCTGAGGATGTGACTCAATGCAAAGGCCCTGGGTTTAATCTTCAGTACTAAAACAAAATAAAACAATAACTGAAAACAAAACAAAAGACAAACCCAAAGTCGCAAAAATTTATGGTGGGATTTATTAACCATACAAACAGGATTACATATTTTTAGCAGATTTATTTATTCTTTTGTCAACATCCGTGTAAAGTTGGGAAGGCTACACAGCAAAGTGATAAGATCCTTAATATGCATAGTGCCCAGCAAGCTAGAAAGTCTTAAGGGCCATATTGTCTCCATCCTTACTGCCTGTTTTCATATGAGGAATGTATGCAGAAGTTAGGTTAGTGCTTGGAATCAACTTCAAAGCCTCATGACACAGTCTAGATAAACTTCAAGTCCTTTCCCTGTTCTGTGCTTATTTGGAAACAATAGATGATTTACATTCAGCAAGTGTATTATTTTACTATTGAGTTAAATACTTCCTTTATCTTACTACTGAGTTAAAACATGCCTGCTTTAAAAGCTAATCGTCGAGAATTCCTCTCAAGAGGAAGTGAAATAAATATGGAATAACTTTACAGATTTGTATGAAGATCTTTAGAATTGCAAGCAAGAAATGGAACACAGCCTCTAAGTTAAACTAAGGAAGATCCCCATTCACAGTGCATCTGTGGCTAAGGTGCTGGGGCTTCTTTGAAGTGGAAAAACTCAAAGTACACTGCTGTTGCAAGCTGTACTACAATATTCTAAGGCACCATATAGAATGGTACTCATCCTGTTTCATAGGAAAGCACCAGGCAGGTATCATATTTTTCTAAATTATTAACCAGTGAACCCACTATTCTATTCAACACCCCTTTTTCAAGAGTTATCACAGGATATACCTGAAATGACTTCATCCTATTCATAAGTAGCAGAAAGAGTAGCAGAAAGATTCATACGTAGCAATAATCCTAAAGTTCTATTTGATAAAACTGAGTAAAACTCACTAACAACAAAAGCACCACTTTTTTCAAGCTGTCTTTTGCACTGCTTATTCACTGCACTGTTTATTCACATCCATTACCGGCCTACATGCAGACATCTATAAGTTTATCCCCTGTCCCTTATACCTGGTAGTGACTTCACTAAAGCATAGAGTGAGCACTGCCTTGCCTGAGACAGCTGACAACAAGTTCTGAGGCTAATTTAGGAAGATAAATGATTTTGAAAGGTCATTACAAGGTTCAATAGACTTTGAATATCTCCCTTTACTTCACATTCCACACAGGTTTTATGTGAGGCTGGATGAATCTCTAAGCCATCCACCTCTCTTCTGGAAGCAGTTAGCTACCTACTATCTCTGAGAAATGGGCGTCCCTCACTCTTTCCAGGGCCAATCCTGATGGTGGAACACTGATCGATCCCATGTAACTGTGTTCCAGGTTCCATGTGCCTACAAATGCTTTTGACACTGAGGATAGCAATGTGTAACAGTAAATATAGGCTTGGAATGCCTGTAATTCTGATCTTTTAGATGTGTGCTGCTTCTAATGTAATTTCAGTTACTGCTATACTCTCTCAAGTAAATAGCTGGTTTACAAGAAAACAAAAAAAGGGTATTGATGAGAGTAAGAGGCTAGGAAAATGCCATAGGATTAACCGGCTACAATTTTGTATATACTTAGAAATTTACACTTCAAAATGTGTAAAAATGTATAACTGTTTTTATCACATTCTATAGAGATTTGTTAGAATATCAATGACTGATAGAAAATACCAATTCCAAGTTAAGTCTAAGATGTCAGAAGGACAATGATGTCACTGTAGCCTGACCGGTATTTTGAAAGGCAGAGTGTGATGGATGGGGCCCAGAGGCAGCTGCGGTAAGGCAGCTTCACCTGTGGGTTCCGTGTTTGTTGCTTTCTCCCTTTCTTAAAATGCTACCTGGGGGGGGGGGGGGGGGGGGGGGGGGCTGATAGGGAGATAGCTCCGTGGGACAAGTGCCTGCCTGGCAAGTGCAAGGTCATGGGTTTGAACCCTGGTCCCGCAAAAACAAAACAAGAGATGCTATTGGTTGACCCCTGAGTGAACCCTAGGATGGAAGCTAATGGAGGGCTTGGTTGTGCTCGTGACTAAGCATGTGGCCCTCCTTTACTTTAATGAGACCGTGATCGCATTAGTGCCTCAGCACACGGTTCTTTTTTCCTTGGGTGATTGTGCACGAGATACACTGACTATCCTGAATAAAGCTGGGTTGTTTCGGAGGTTCTTGGCTCACTGGGGAGGGAATGTCAGTGAGTCCTCTGAGCTACCTTCATTGGGTCTCCCATCGTTTCTTTCGGCCCCAACACAGAACATTACAGCAAGTGGCATGCAGCACGGGGCATGGAAGACGACCAGGGGTAAGTTAAGAGAGCCCTGACCGGATGGGAAATGTACGCCCAGAGTAGGCGAGACTGCTGGCAATAGCTCAGAGCAATTCCGCTTCGAAAAAAAAAAAAAAAAAAAAAGAGTATGTCCAGAGTGGCATTATTCAGGAGCAGGGGTAAAGGTGAAACCAAAAACTTTTGAAGAATTATTTTTCCTTATAAAAAGATATTGTTTATGGTTTCACCCCAAGGGAAAAACTGCTCTAGACTTAAAAGCTTGGAAGCAGGTCAAAAAAGCTCTGCAAAGAGCACATCAGCAAGGAGAACATATCACTTTAAGCGTGTGGTCTTTGTGTAGCCTTGTCTCCTTGGCTTTGCAGCCTGTAGTCTGACTCTGGGGAATCGAGTCTGCAGCTGATTTCTTGGACTCAGGAAAGCAGTCTTATTAGGGGTTCAATTGATGAGGACATTAAGGAGTATGAAGGTAGCATCACATCTGATGATTCGTCCTTGTGGGATGGAGTCCAAAACAGAAAATTCTAAAGCAAAGCGGGCTTTTCTGGCCCTTCAGCCTCTGTCTTCTGATTTTGAGGACTTTTTGAAAACTCGGGAAAATGAGTTGGAGAAAGAGGCATGTAGCACCCAAAAGTTTTTTCATCATATGGAACGTTTGACACAGTCAATATCCGGGTTGGTGGAGCAAATGGAGATTTCAAGTCCATCCTCCATGCTTGCTGAGGTTCAACCTCTGCCTCCTCCCCCAACTAGTCCCTCAGCTCCTCCACATGAGTATGAGCAACTGGTTTCAGCTGTTGGGCTTAGGAGTGCAATAACCCAAGCCTGGGTACCAGCTCGACAAATAAAACCCAGAAAATGAGTAAGCGTAAAAAGTGATACAAGATTTCTGATTGATAATGAAAAAAACTTATTTGATACCTTATAGGATACTAAGAAATAAATTTCCCAGAATTGGGACTGGGAAAAAACCATGGAGAGAAAACAAAAAGAGGAAAAAAATTAGCTTCCTTATTGCAGTTTCAAATCCAAAGGTCTGATTCTCTTGGCTCTAAGAAGAGCTTAACGATGATAAAGTTCACCTGCTATGACTGTTGGAAGCCAGGCCAGAATAAGAGGGATTGTCTCAAGAGGCCCACAAGCCATGCCCTGACTGCCAAAGCAGCCACTAGAAGTGAGACTACACTCTGAGGTGAAGGCCCCAGAGCTCAGGCTCGGCTTCCCAGAAGGTCCAGTAGGACTAAAGGGCACTGGGCCTGCCTGCTGCCTCTGGCTGGACAGTCTGTCACCTCCACGGAGGAGTCCTAAGAAATCATGACCAAAAGAAAACCCAGCGTATTGCTGGACATTGGCACAGGTCTCTTTGTTTTTCTCTAACCCTGACTTTCCTTCCAGTTATCATACCTCAAAAATTAGAATAAAGTATACAAATTAAATTAGCTTGCCGATGTCACTGTTCTGTTACAAAGATAACCAAAAATAGAAAAAATAGCGTATTCTGGTTTTCATGAGTTCTCAAACTTTAGAGATGAACATAGTAAAAGCTAGAAGGACTTATAACAAATTGTCAGACTCCATAAATAAAAAGGGTTTAACCTATTCTACCTATCCAAGATAAAAATGCCTGGTGTTTCTTGAGGTAGAATCTCTGAAGAGAGTCTCTGACTGCCAATCCCAAATCACAACCCTTTTCAGCCTGAAGAAGCTAGAGCAGTCATCACCTATATTTCCCTCACTATTTTCTTCAGAAGGGGGAAATGTCATAGACAGCAAAGTTGGAGATATTATAGGTAGCCAGAGAAGGCTAGGCCCTCAAAAGAGATAACACAGAAGGCAAGTGATCTAACAGCTGCAGGAGGGACATATGCTCCTGCTATGGGCCAGATCCAACCATCAAAGGTCAAATAAATGCTGATCTCTTTAAAGATTGATATCTAGGATTAATCATCACCTGAAGGGAGCCAAAAGGAAAAATCATTTGGAGATCATCCACCAGAGATCAGGTTTTTCCTCTTGCGTCACTATGATGGCTTTATTGTCATTTCTGGTGAGTATGAAAGGTAATTTCAGTTATTGGATTTATACTTCAAATCTACCCCTCAGAAGAAGAGTCCAATAAAAGAAAAAGTCTAATAAATAATAACACCAAGTTAAAAGAAAAAAAAAAAAAAAGAACGTTTTCTTCTTCAAGGAAAGGACTTTACAGGTGTAGGTGCTAATAGAATGTTTCCACTGCCAGATCTGCCATCCTGCCAGAATACCAATGTTGTACATTGGGAAATCTGTAGAGGAGAGCCAGCCCTGGAGTTAGCTAATACTTCCAATGGAAGCATCAGATTGGAGCTCTATAAAACACTGTTAGAGCTCTATGAAGCTCTATTGGAGTTTTATGGCTCTGCCCGAATGGCGAAGGAATTGAGATGAAAATACCTCATTATTTACAAGGAACAACTTGTTCTACTCAGGCATGTGTTCACCTCCTTCACCTGTTGCTTATAAGGAACTCTTCTAACCATACTATTACATGTCACAGTTGTTTTTTGGGTTTATGTCTAAAAATCTTTTATTAGCTTTGAATTTTTTAGGAATAACATCCATAGCAGGACAAGGTTCAGCATCTGACTTCTGCTAAGCTATCATCCGAGACAGGACTTCCTTTCCATGGAGTAGTTCCCATGTTTGCTGGAGATGTTGAAGAAAAAGAACAAAAGTGAACCCATGATCGCCGTGCTCTTGGGAATGGTGACCATCACCACCGGGGCTGCTGCGGATGGAGTGGTGTTAAACCAGAGCATACCAACTGTTTATCATAAGAAATCAGAGCAACTATGAACTCTTTAAGGATACATGGGCTCTAAAGATGAAAAATTGGATACTGTCATATTGGTATATTGAAATGTTAATCTGAAGTATGTTAATGTTAAATTCTTGTTTCATTAACCAGAATCTGATAATGCTTTTGTGAGACAATTGTCAGAATTGTTTGACACTGATCTGTTACAGATATTGGAAACCTTAACGGTATCCTAGGGTTTACTGGAAACATCGTAATCTGAGAACTTTGTACTAATCAGTGGTGAGGACAGATGCATTCACAAGTCATGAATTGATAATCTGTAGTCTTCTCCCTGAATTTTTTCAAAAAAATTAAGAATGGGGAGCTGTAGCCTGATGGGTATGTCGAAAGGCAGAGTGTGATGCAGCTTCACCTGTAGGTTTTGTGTTTGTTGTTTTCTCCTTTTCTTGAAATGCTATTGGTTTACCCCTGAGTGAACCCTTAGATGAAAGCTGATGGAGGGCTTGGTTGTGCTCGTGACTGGGCATGTGGCCCTCCTTTACTTTCATGAGACCGTGATCACGTTAGTGCCTCAGCACATGGTTCTCCTTTGCCGAGGTGATTGTGCACAAGATCATACTGACTATCCTGAATAAAGCTGGGTTGTTTTGGAGATTCTTTGCTCACTGAGGAGGGAATCTCGGTGAGTCCTCTCAACTAACTTCATCGGGTCTCTCATTGCTTCTTTCAGCTACGCAGAGAACATTACAACATGTCATCCTCAAGTACCTATTTCATAGAGTAATAGTATCACTAAGCTTTTCTTCTGAAGGGTTAAAAATACAACTTTACAGATCAAAAATTAGAGAAAAGGAAGGGCTACAAAGGTAGCCAATATTTTAAGCCTAGCCCTTCAAGGTCAGTGAGGACTCAGAACATAAGAGAATCTGTGCTATAACTTCCTATAACTCAGTGGTTTCCCAAATTTTCTGTTCAAGGAGATTATTGGGCTACAGAGGAAAGGGATTGAAAATACATAGTATGCCAAAGGAGGGTCACCTAGAGAGAAAACATTCTCTCAGGCTTTCACAGAGCAAACTGGTCAAGCAATGGCTATAACTCATCCAGATGGCTGACACTGACAACAGTTCTACAAAGCACTGCACATGGTTCCAAAGTAAATCCTGAGGGGATTTGACCAACCTTGAGAGACACAAAACTTATATGTTCTGCTATACAGGTCTTGCTTAAACTTGCTCTTAGCCGGGCGTGGTGGCTCACGCCTGTAATCCCAGCCCTAGGGAAGCTGAGGCAGGAGGATTGGTATGAGTTCGAGACCAGCCTGGGCTACAAAAGTGAGCTCAAGGCCAGCCTCAACTGCATAGCGAGACCCTGTTACAAAAAGACACACACACACACACACACACAAAAAAAAAAAAAAAAAAAAAAAAAAAAAAAAAAAAAAAAAAAAAAAAAAAAAAAAAAAAAAAAAAAAAAAAAAAAAAAAAAAAAAAAAAACCCACAAAACTTGCTCTTAACCACCCAGCAGAAAAGTTTAACGATGAAGCATAAAACATAAAGCCATCCCAGCCTGCCCAATCCCGCGCAACTGCGAGGTAAGATCTCTCCGCCCCTCTGCTTCTTCTCTGCGTTCCTGCAACTAACTTCCCCTTCTGGTCCACAGTCCAGTCCCCAGCCCGCACAAGCCCACGCACTGGCCAAGTTAGGATCCCTGGTACACCTTCCCTTTCCCTCTTCCCCTCTCCCCTGCCCCCCCTTTTTTTTTGAACCCCTCCTGCCCAAGCTCCACTACCGAACCCATCATACATCTATTATGGCAACCGATCTGGTCTACGAGCCTACCAGGACTCATCAACTCCAAAGTTCCACCTCCACCTACAGACCACACCCACGGGGCTTCACAGCAGCCAGCAGGCTGAGCTCCAACACGAAGCAGGGAACTACTATAGGGGAATCAACTTGGAGGTTACAGACCAAAGGCCCACAAACACAGCGTAACGCCACCAAAGTGCAGAGGTCGCTTCCATACAAAATGATAACAACAAGGAGTAAGATGCAATCTCAGGGCCTGAGCCCACCCAAACCAAATACAGAATACACTACCATGGAAGAAAATGGGAATCATGCAGATGAAACCCTGGAATTGGTAGCATCTGAGGCAGACAGACAAGTGCAGAAACTTATAGAGCAACTGAGATCAGAGATAACATCTGAAGTAAAAAAGAAATACATGAAGTGGAAAGACGACTGGAGAAATGTATAGAGAACATCACAGCAGAAATAATATCTAAAATTAACAAAGACATGTCTAAACCAATAGCATCCCAAGTAGGGGAACAAATACAGAAAAGCAGAGAGGAGAACAGAAGAGAAATAATCTCTGTATTAGAGAGAGAAAGAATAACCATAATGATAGACATCAATACTATTAAAGAAGACATCGATACAAAATTAGAGGAGAATAGAAAAATGATGGACTCCCTGACGGAGCAATATAGGAAAGACATAGATCGCATGAAACAGTTTCAAAAAGATATACAAGAAAATAAAATCTCAATCACAAGTTGACAGAGCCGTATCAACGAAAGTGAAGATAGAGTCTCATATCTTGAAGACACAGTTGCAGCCAGTGAAAGACTAAGAAAGGATCTTTTAAAAATAACTAGAATGCAGGAAAAAATAATTCAACATCTGCAAGACGATGCAAAAATGAACAACATGAGATTAATAGGAATCAATGAGAAAGAAGGAGTCAATACAAATGATATAAAAAGAATATGGGCAGAAGTAATAGCAGACAACTTCCCAAATATGAGAAACCAATCAGACATTCAGGTAACTGAAGCCTACAGAACTCCAAATAATATCAACCCAACTAAAAACATGCCAAGATATATAATAGTCAAGATACCAGAAATCCAGCTGAAGAATAATATACTAAAAGCTGCTAGAGAAAAGAAACAGATCACATTTAAAGGAAAACCCATCAGAATAACAGTGGATTTCTCTTCACAAACCATGAAGTCACGAAGAGCATGGAGCAGAGTGCTTCAAGTCCCCCATGAAAACAAATTTCAGCCCAGACTACTATACCAGGCAAAACTCTCCTTCAAGTATGAGGCAGAAGTGAAATATTTCCATGACAAGGAACAACTAAAGAATTTCATGACATCAAAGGCAGTGCTACACAATATTCTAACAAATATTTTAGAGGGAACAAAACGACCCGAATTAAACAAATGAGAACAGAAAGATCCCACCAAAGAGAGTAACCAACTAAACATAGGAGGAAAAAGTGGTAAACAGTAGTGAAGAAGAGTCATGTCAGCCATAAGTCAATACATTTCAATTATAACCATCAATGTAAATGGACTCAATTATTAAATTAAAAGAAGTAAACTTGAAGAATGGATAAGGAAACAGAGCCCAACAATATGCTGTATACAAGAAACACACTTAACCCGTAAAGAAACTCATAGACTTAAAGTTAAAGGTTGGAAAACAATACTACATGCTCCAGCACCTAAAAAAAAAAAAAAGCAAGCAGGGGTAGCAATCCTGTTTGCAGACAGTCTAAACTTCAAACCAAGACTGATCAAATGAAATAGAGAAGGCCACTACATACTGGTTAGGGGAAAACTTTGTGATGAAGAGGTAGCACTCATAAATATGTATGCACGCAACATGGGAGCAGCAAGCTATATAAAACAAACCTTAATGGACATGAAAAATCTCATATCCAATACTACAATCTTAACAGGAGACCTCAACACTCCCTTATCTGAAAAAGATAAGTCAAGCAAACAAAAAATCAGCAAAGAAGTGGCAGAACTGAATCAGAACATGGAACAACTGGACTTAATGGACATATACACAGTGTTCCACGTAACAACTTCAAAATACACATTCTTCTCAGCTGCACATGGGACATTTTCTAAAATAGATCACATATTAGTCCATAGATCATGCTTAAGTAGATGCAAGAAAACTTAAATTATCCCATGCACATTATCTGACCACAGTGCAATCAAATTGGAAATAAATGAGGAAAGAAAACATAGGAATTCCAGGACTACACGGAAACTAAACAGCACTCCTCTCAACAACCAATGGATTACAGATGAAATTAAACAAGAAATAAAACAGTATCTACAATTTAATGAAAATTCAAACACAACCTACAGGAATTTGTGGGATGCAATGAAAGCAGTTCTCAGAGGGAAATTCATAGCTCGGAACACACACATTGAGAAAATAGAATGGGAACAAATAAACAATCTTACACAACACTTAAAACAACTAGAAACGGAAGAACAAACGAAATTCAAAGACAAAGGTGGGAGGAAATTGTAAAGATTAGAGCAGAAATCAATTCAATTGAGACAAAGAAAATAACAACAACAACAAAAAAAGAATTAATGAATCCAAAAGCTGGATATTTGAAAGATTAAATAAGATTCATAAGCCCCAAGCTAACTTCATCAAAAAGAGGAAAGAAAGGACTCAAATTCAAGCAATAAGGAATGAAAAGGGTGAAATTGCTATAGACCCAGCAGAGATACAGAGGATCATAAATAGTTACTTTCAGAATCTTTACTCTCACAGAATTGAAGTCACAGATGAAATGGACAGATTCCTAGAAAAGTACAAATTACCAAAACCGAATCAAGAAGATATTAGAATCTCAATAACCCAATAATAGCCAATGAAAAACAAAATGTAATAAAAAGCCTACCGACAAAGAAAAGTCCGTGACCTGATGGATTCACTTCTCAATTCTACAGGAATATTAACATACCCCAATACTCCTGAAATTCTTCAATGAAATTGAAAAAGAAGCAATCCTTCCAAAATCATTCCTAGAGGCAAGTATCACACTGCTACCAAAACAAGAAAGAGATGTAACTAAAAAAGAAAACTACAGACCAATTTCTCTGATGAACATAGATGCAAAAATTGTCAATAAAATCCTAGCATTAGAATACAACAAATCATCAAGAAGATTATCCATCACGACCAGGTAGGATTCATTCCAGGGATGCAAGGATGGTTCAATATACGCAAATCTATAAATGCAATACACTACATCAACAGAGCCAAGACCAAAAATCACATGATCGTCTCAACTGATGCTGAAAAGGCCTTTGACAAAGGACAACACTCATTCATGTTGAAAGTCCTACAGAAAATCGGAATAGAGGGCCTCTACCTCAACCTGATAAAAGCCATCTACAACAATCCAACAGCTAGCATAATTCTAAATGGGGAAAAACTGAAGTGTTTTACTCTCAAATCTGGTACAAGACAAGGATGGCCCCTATCGCCCCTTCTATTCAATATAGTTCTGGAGTCATTACCTACAGCCATTAGACAAGAAAGAGAAATAAAAGAAATAAGAATAGGTAGAGAAGAAGTAAAACTTTCACTATTTGCAGATGACATGATAATCTACTTAGAAGACACAAAGAACTAAACCAAAAAGCTACTGGAACTGATACACAAATTCAGTAACATAGCAGCTTACAAAGTCAACACATAAAAGTCAGTGGCATTCCTCTACACAGATAACAAACACACTGAGAGAGAAATTAGAGAAACAGTACCTTTTATGATAGCACCGAAGAAAATGAAATACTTAGGAATCAACCTAACTAAGGAAGTAAAAGACCTTTTTAATGAAAACTATAGTACTCTGAAAAAAGAGATCTTAGAAGATCTCAGGAAATGGAAAGATATTCCCTGCTCCTGGATAGGAAGAACCAACATTGCGAAGATAGCCATACTCCCTAAATTGCTGTACAGATTTAATGCAATTCCTATCCAAATACCATCGACATACCTCACAGAACTGGAGAAGTCACTCCTAAAATTTATTTGGAACAAAAAATGACCCAGAATTGCAAAGGCAATTCTCGGCAATAAAGGTACAGCAGGAGGCATTACAATTCCTGACCTAAAGTTATACTACAAAACTACGGTAATAAAATCAGCATGGTATTGGCAAAAGAATAGACCTGAAGATCAATGGAATAGACTAGAGGATGCAGAAGCAAATACAAACACACTCAGCCACTTTACCTTTGACAAAGGGGCCAAACATGTTTACTGGAAGAAAGACAGCCTCTTTAACAAATGGTGCTGGAAAAATTGGCTCTCTACATGCCGAAAACTAAAACTTGACCCTATTCTCTCACCAGGCACAAAAATAAAGTCGAAATGGATTAAAGATCTAAATATTAAAAGAGAAACATTAATTCTCCCGGAAGAGAAAGTGGGAGGAAATCTTGAAGACATCGGAGTAGGGAAAAAGTTCATGGACAGAAATCAAATTGCACATTTAACACTTGAAAGCATCAACAATTGGGACCTCCTCTGACTAAGAAGTTTCTGCATGTCAAAGGAAATCACTAACAAAGTGAAAAGACGACCCACAAATTTCGAAAATATTTTAACTAACAAGTATTCAGACAAAGGTCTTCTGTCTAGAATCTACAAAGAGCTAAAAACCATTAGGGTTCCAAAATTCAAAGACCCAATCCAGAAATGGGCATCTGAGATGAACACTCACTTCTCAGAGAAAGAAATACACCAAGCCTACCAATACATGAAGAAATGCTCCACATCGTTAGCCATTCGTGAAATGCAAATCAAAACAACACTTAGATACCATCTCACCCCAGTAAGAATGGCTATCATAAAGAAATCAACCAGCAACAAATGCTGGAGAGGCTGTGGGGAAAAAAGAACCCTTCTCCACTGCTGGTGGGAATGCAGATTGGTGCAACCTTTATGGAAAGCAGTGTGGAGGATCCTTACAAAACTAGAATTGGAAGTTCGATTCAATCCAGCCATCCCCCTACTGGGAATTTTCCCAGAAGAACTGAAAACATGATACCTTAGCAATGTCTGTGCTCCTATGTTTATAGCAGCCCAATTTGTAATAGCCAAATCTTGGAAACAACCAAAATGCCCATCATTTGAAGAATGGTTAAAAAAAAAGTGGTATTTTTATACAATGGAATACTACTCATCCATAAAGAATGATAAGTTTGAAGACTTCATATATAAATGGATGTATATTGAACATATACTCATTAGTGAAATAAACCAGACCTATATTCATAAATATGGTATATTCTCCCTAATATGAGAACTTTAATGAAGAAGATAAGAACTTAAGGTAATAACACAGCTGAATGTGTTATGGATTAAACAACGAAGTGACCGGAAGCAGATAAAGGAGAAAACATATCAATAGCAAAACCATGCACTTATGTACACAGGATGAATCAGATATTGGTCTCAAGAATCTTCAAAAGGTTCATCATATTGAACATAGCACTATGTAACACTAAAACTATGCTTGGAATGCATGTCACTCTTGTCTTTCTAATGTGTACTGTTCCCGGTGTAAACTCAGTTACTGTCATTCTCTCTCAAGAGTAGTACTTTAAAACAAGAGACTGGGCCAAATACTATAATCTTGACAGGCTACAATTTTGTATTTCCTTGAATTTCTAAATATCTGTGGCAAAATTGTGTAACTGATTATATCACATTGTATGGAAAGTTATTAGAATATCAACGATGGTCAGAAAAATATCATTTCCAAGCTAAGTCAAAGATATTTGATACTCAGAAAGCCAGTGATGATAAGCTCAAGTACCTATGTTATAGAGTAATAGTATCACAAAGCTTTTCTGCTGGAGGGTTAAGAATGTAAGTTAACAGACCAAAAATTGGAGAAAAAGAAGGGTTATGAGGATAGCCAATATTTTGGCCCTAGCCCTTCAAGGTCAGTAAGGACTCAGGATATAAGAGAACCTGTGCTGTAATATCCTATAACTCAGAGGTGTCCCAAATTTTCTGGTCAAGGAGATTATGAGACCTCAGAGGAAAGGGATAAATGAACTATAGTGCATCTAAGGAGAGTCACCCAGAGAAAAACATTCTCTCAGGCTTTCACAGAAAGCAAAATGGCCAAGCAATGGCCGTGACTCATCCCAAAGCCTGACACTAACAACAGTTCTACAAAGTACTGTATATGGTTCTAACCTTAATCCTGAGGGGATTTGACCCTGGAAGATACAAAAAAAAAAAAAAAAAAAAAA